>QJPP01003480.1:0-88751 GCA_003996215.1 Jaltomata sinuosa
CTTCCCTTTAAAAACCCCCCCCCCCCCCCCCCCTCAACTTTGAAAAATAATCATTCTCCCTCCTTTATCCTATGCAATGTCTATTTTATCCTTGACATTTGCAATCCTTCATTTATGTAATTTCCTTTATTTATATATAATATTTATTTTTTAATCTAGGTATTTTCTAGATTCTTATTTAAGTTCATTAATATTATAAGTAGAATAATTTTTTATGAATGTGTTATAAAATTAAATATTATTTTTTATAATTATTTTATTATTACAACATTAGGTATGTATGATTGTTATTAATGGAATATTTTTTAAAATTATAATTTAAATTTATTTACAACATAAATACATAATCTTTTAAGTTAGTGTAAGATGATATGTTCTTTCATCCCTTTTTTTATATGCAAAATAGAAATTGTTTGCATTTTTTTAATTAGAAGTTATTCATACGTACATAGTAAAACAAAACGTTTAAGGTGATAAAGTAAATAAATTAAGAAGTCTTCATATTATGAAACAACAATATATTGTATTTGCAGAAATATTATTTTTTGTTTTTAATTTCTCTATCTTTTGTAAGAATACGTGATTCTTTATGCAAATTCTGATTTCTTAAAAAATAACTTTTAAACTTCTACCTTGTCTTTATTATTATGTTTGTTTGCTATTATTTTTAAAATTTTAAATAAATATGTTTAAGAATTATAAAAAGGAAATAAACAGGAGTTATGAATAATATTTAAAAGTAGAAGTTATAAGGAAGGTTGGAGTGATATGAGTTTTAAATAATTTGAATATATATGTTTAGATTTTAAATATATTAATTATTATATATTGATTTTATTTATAAAAATATAAATAAACGAATAAAATGGGGGGGGGGGGGGGGGCAGCAAAAACTGAACAAAAAAGATAAATGAATTGGTTGCATAAAAGATGTGTCACGTTACTATTTTAAAGGCTACAATTATATAATATATAGATGATAGATTTTCTTAATTATGTTTTAAGACATGTAAAATAAATAACCTACGTTATTACATTTACATAGTAACTAAAATAAAAAGAAAAAAAATTATAAATACATTTCAAGCAAAAAAAAAAGAATAGCGACAAGAACTGATTGTTACATATGCAAAATATAATGATAATATTGTAGAATTAATTTTTTTTTGCGAGAATAATAAAAATGAACTCCTTATCATGATTTTTTTTTGAGTGAAATGAGATAATTATATTAATTATGCTTCATAATAAAAATATAGAATAATACATAGCGGACCAAATGAGTAGCGTTATCAAAATATATAGCTAAGGTACTAATACAAGACAACAAAGACAAATCTAACAAAAGTAGCTAAGTTACTATACAAATCAAAGTTAAAAAAAAAAATTAAAAATCTAGTAAAAGTAGTCTTTGATTATGATTTAAAAAAAGTTTTCTTCTAGCGTCTTCTTTTACAAGTAGATTCGTCATCATATTTTGCTCTCTATGTTAAAACTCCTCATCACATGCTACCGCTTAAATAAATTATTTTTAACATAATTATGAATAAATAAACTATCATACCAACCAAAAAAATTAAATCGAAAAGAAGAAAGAAAGCTAAACTATTAGATAATTAACTATTGATTCTAAGTCACCTCTGATGATTAATCAACAATTCAAAGTACATTTTTGCATATTCTTGATAAATCATCATTTATATATATATGTAGGAGGATCTGTTTGGAAAGTAAGAAGCCGATGGTTTACTCAATTATTTCTTGGGAATATTAAAAAAAGAAGAAGATTACTACTTGATTTTTTGAATATGCCTATATTTATCGCTTTTGCTTTATTGATTTGATTTTTTCAATAGATACTGTGCTGGAATGCTGACCCCCTAATTTGCCTAAGGAACATGTTAAGCGATCTGTTTCTTTGTTGAATACTTGAATGTAAAACAGTAAGGAGAACACACGATGTTTTACGTGGAAAACCCCCGGCTCACAAAGGGTAAAAACCACGACCTACACCTCTGTAAGATTTAACCCAATTCCACTAAAACAATGAGCCTCAACAAAAGGTTGCAAACTATGTAACCTAAGGAATTATAAACTCTAATTCCTAAACACCACACAAACCTCCCCAGATTTATGTGCCCAAGTCTTCGAGTTATCCCAACTTGAAGACTAACTCCTATTCCAGTTTATTGCTCACTGGTACTATAAATGAATGATTACAACTCAATGAAAAACAATACAATTAACTTGACTCAAGAACTATAAAGAATAGACTTAAGGAATACGTTCTTCAATCTGGTTTCTGTATTGGCTGCACTTGGATCTTCACTCAGAACTCTCTCAAATATGAACTCTCTCAATTTGATTGTATTCTGCTTGTAGCTCTCTATGTAAGTGCGTAAGGTTTATTGTGAAGCCTCTCTGTATTTATACTGAGAGTGCTCTCCTCATTTTGGTTGATTTCCTTCCATATTGGGAATCCTCCTCCTTGTAGGACTTGTCAAGTCAATCTTCTTGATTTCTTTCCTTGTAGGATTCTTCTATATGAAAGAAAACTTCGTGCAAACTAGACTCTCCTTATAAACACGCTTTCTCCACACGCTTTGCTCCCTTCTCCGCGTCGTTCACCTTTTTCTGATCCTAGTTGGGTTCTGCTTGAGAGAAACAAGTCACAGATACCTGTTCCCTGCATGTATTCCACTGCTTTGTCAATCTTCAAAATCTACCTCATTTCAATAAATTCCCCCTTTTTGATGATGACAAACCCTTGCTTCTTGTATGCAGAATTCCACCGGTATCATGTCAGTTTTCTTTAGGCAAACTGCAAAAAGAACACATTAGAGGAACATGTCGGACCAATGGGATATAAATACCACACAAGCAGCACTTTCCCCCTTTTGACATCATAAAACACTGTGAAGACATACAACACCTTAATTCCAAGTTCAACTTCAATACTTATGGCCACTAGGGCTATCACCTATGCAAACATAAAAAAGTAAGAACTCATTTAGCTATATCAAAGTATTTGCAACTGCACAGGAATCAAGATGAGACCATAACAAAAACTCAATATTTTATTAATCACAAAGCATGTACAATAGAGATAATCAAAATTAAAAGATCAAAACATACATTTGTGAGGACAAAAAAAGAGAGGTTGGGAAGGATAGAAGGGGTCAAGCTAGGTAGTGGGAGGAGGAGGGTCCTTCTTGGGCAACTCATAAATTCCCTTTAGGCTGGCAGAATTAGTGGCTTGCTCAGTTGCTAAGGAAGCATGTGCTTGTGCAAGCTCAGCCTTGAGCCTTGCATTCTCTTCCATCAACAATGCATGCTGAATGCCATAGGTATTATGAAGCTCATCCAATTCCTCATCATGAGAAGCCCTGGTAGCTTCAATTTCTTAATCCTTGGCAGCCAGCATTGCCCTTAGCTGCTGTAGAGGTACATTGGACCCTCTCCAAGGAGCAGGTACAACAGCCTGGTTCACAGTACCAATCACATCTTTGGTCTTCTATCTTTCCAAGCTTGAACAGGCCCACCAAAGTGCTGAAAAATATCCCCCCCCAGCCAGAACCCATATCCTAAGGCATGCTTGGTAGCATCATGTTTGCAAATCCTATGCATATGGCAGAGAATGAGTCTGGGAAATTAATGGGAATCCAAGAAAGTAGTAACTGCATCAAGGTGAGGTCCATGTAGTTGGCCTCAGTATGTTTTTGCTCCCTAGGAAGCACCATTTTGTGCACCACATCAAACAATATTTGATGGAGGAAGCATAGCCCCCTTATCCACCCTAGAGTGCCACTCCAATGTAGGATTATTGGAAAACCTCTTAGTAATCTCCAAGGCTGAGGGTAGCCCATCCAAAGGAGGCCATTGCCTCTTCACATAGTGGAACCACCCATCATGAGGAACCCCCAAAATCTGAGCCAACACATCAGGAGTAAGGGTGAATGGAACGTCTCTAACCACACTTGAGATGGAAGAGGAGGTACCAGTGGCATTCACATAAAATTGCAAAGTTTCTGCACGAGCCATTTTTCAACGGGCACCATCCTGAATGAACAAGTTTGACCAACCCTGTGCATCTACCAGGACTAGTAGTTTCAGCATCTCATCACCTCCAAACCCAGTGAGCACCTTGCCCTTAACAATGGTTCTCGTTCCAAAGTTGATCAGCCTTTCAGTTCTAGCATCAGGGGTTTCATCAATGGGATCCAAAGTATCATCCTCTTTTTTCACATGCTCAAGAAGATCAGCCTCCATATCCTCATGAGAGGCAGCATCATTGGTATCTTCATGCTCATGAGACTCAGAGGATGGAAGCCCATGATCCTCTTCCTCACTCTCAGTTTCCTCATCCAGTAGTTTGGATTTGACAGAGCCCTTGAAAGGAACAGGTTTCATGACCTGTTTCTTTGGTGGTTTTGAGGGAGATACACCTTTATCTTTCCTTCTTCTTTCAGCAACCTCCACTTTATAATCCAAAACATCAATGAGATCAGGGGGTAGGGTAGATGTACCTCTCGTGGCTCTAGGCCTCTTGGCTGCAGAGGTAACCATGCTTTCTTTTAGACCCCTCTTGGTGGCTCTTGTTATTCAAATAGTGACAGGCTGAGCCATAGGAGCAGGAGGGATTTCTTCAGGTTTATCAGCAGGTATACGAACATCCTTGCTTGAGGCCTTGTGTAGATGACACCTTGTCCTTTGTGGGACCAAATTAGCAATTAGGGTGTTATCATCATCCTCAGTAATAGTAGAAGAACGTGTCTGTCGAACCTGTTCCCTAGGTCTTGTTGTGTCACCATCAGCTTCCCCCTCAGCAGATGCACCCAAGTTTTCTCCAGTAGGTGAACTAGGTTCAACTATTGGATTCCCTGAGTTTTCTCCTTCACGAGGTGCATCCTCCTGAACTCCCTCATCACTCATTATTCCTTCATCCTCAGTTTCCCCCTGACAACTAGCACCAACAACCTCCAAAGATTTATCATGTTCTTCATAGGGTACCAACACAGTGGTGTCATCACCTTAAACTGCTGAAAATTGATCCATATGAGCCATCCCCTGAGAATCAACAAGAATCACAAGAGGAAGATGAACTGTGGTAACCTATTCCTTAAATGGGATTAGGGCACGGCTAGGTGACATGGAGGAATCAGTGGTGAGTTGAGGAATTTCTGGTAGTTTTGGAGAAGAGGGTGATTGGGGTTTCATGGATGATAATTGAGAGAAAAGAAGATGTGAGAGAGGGTTTGCTTCACGGAGCAAAGGATCTTGTAAAAGGAGAAGTTTGGAGTGAATGAGGAGAGTGAATTGGAAAAGGACTTTAAATAGAATATTTAGCCATTTGAAATTGATTAGTCTTTTAAGTGGAAGAGTCCTATTCTAGTGAAGAGATCCTGATTGACAGGTGTCAAATCTCATCAACAAAGTGACCTGATTTGATTGGATCTCTTTTTATTTTTGGAGAGTGGAGGTTATAGGTTCTAGGGTTAATGAATTTCTTTTGGTTCAGGTGGAAGGGACATGTACAAATGCACATTTTGATCAGTCAATTTTTCTTTAAACATAGTGCACATACCTTGGATTTTCAATTTTGTGCTGAGTTCATGTCCCAATTTGATATCTTGATATCCTGTTGCAGAGACAAATAATAATTTATAGTGCTTGAGCAACTTGAACTTTTAAAAGTGGCAAAGGGACATATAACTGAATGTACATGACTAAACATAAAAAATTTAAAATTAAAATACAATATGTACAGTGTTCATTAGCCAATCACTGGGGGATGCTCATGAGATCTTAATCATCCCCAGTTCCAACCTGTTCCTTTCAAAGTGATCCCTTGCTAGTGCCTTTGTGAATATATCAGCTCTCTACTTGTCTGTGGCATAGAAGTGCATAGAGATCAGTCCTTTTTCCATATTATCCCTCAAAAAGTGGTGTCTAATATCAATGTGCTTTGTCCTTTTGTGCTGAATTGGATTCTTGGCAATATTGACGGCACTGGTATTGTCATAGAAAATGGGCACACACTCAATATTTAGCACAAAATCTTTGAGTTTTTGCTTGATCCAGAGCAATTGTGCACAACATGAGGCAACAACCACATATTCAACTTCAACAATAGACAAAGCCACACAATTTTATTTCTTTGTTGCCCAAGAGATTAGAAATGATCCTAGGAAATGTGTCATTCCTGTGGTGCTCTTTCTGTCCACCAGATAACCTGCATAGTCTGCATCTGCATATCCTACAAGCTCAAAGTTACTACCTTTTGGACACCACAACTCCAAATCAGTTGTACCTTTCAGGTATCTGAGGATCCTTTTAACAGCTTTCAAATGAGGTTCCTTGGGATTTGCCTGAAATCTTGCACAAAAACTCACACTTAAGACAATATCAGGCCTGCTGGCTATGAGGTATAGGATAAATCCAATCATCTCTCTGTACAGCTTTTGCTCTACTGCTGGACTATTCTTTCCAGACCTAACTTTGTTGTTGTGGCTATTGGAGTGTCTATTTCCTTTGCATCTTCCATCTTGAACCTTTTGAGCAGACTTATTCCTTGGGTGATGAACATTTCTGTCAACTTTCCTTTTTTTACCTTTGGAAGATGCTTTGAAGTTTTTATCTTGTTGAGCTTTAGCAATTGGACAAGCTTCCCTTAGGTGACCGACCTTACCACAGTGTGTATAGAGATTGGAGGTTCCTTCAGAAAATTCTTTATCAAAACCTATTCAAATTTTAGTGTTATATGCTTTATTACCCAGTTGAGTAAACAATCATTAAAGATTGATTCCATTTATTTGCTCTTTCAAGCTCATATTGGTTCTGGCTAATTCAAGATTTATTCTTCTGGAATTTTCCCTTTCTAAATATAATTCATCTTTGACCCTTTTGAGATCCTGTTCACACTTGATTTGGTCATCACTCTTGATCCCTTTCCCCTATTGAGTAACCGTTAATTTCAAAATTTTAGACTTGAGAGAGAGAATTACAGTTTCAAGTTGCTGGACCTATTCCTTGAGAGATTCATTTTCCCTTTTTAGACCAGTGTTGATCTTTTCAAGGTAAATGTACTCAAATTTTAAATTGGTCAAGGAGGCCAACAACTGATCTCTGTTTTCACTCAATTCTTGAAAGTTATCAATAAAGGTCATCATTAGGGAGGATAATTTTTTCTTAGAAAAGAGTTTCAGCTTGTCCTTGAGATCAAGAAGATTTACCTCATTTTCTTCAGTGTCTAATTCAGAGTTTGATTCTGTGTCCTCTATGGCTATCAGAGCAACATCTTCTATGTCCTCATCTTTTGAGTGGTCTGAACCTGGTCCCCAAACAACATACATAGTCTTTCCAGCTTTCTTCTTCTTCTTTTTGCTTGCTTGCTCTTTTCTTTCCTTTTCAGCCCTCTCTTTTCTCCATTTAATTTCCCACATAGGACAATCTTTGACTTGATGGTCAATTTTTCCACACTTGAAACACCCACCATTTTGTCCTTTCTCTACATTCTTTTCTCTGCTTGGTGATGATTTTCTCTTCTCAAGGTTCCCTCCTTTCTTAAAGAACTTCCTGAAGTTCCTGCTTATAAAGGAAATATCTTCATTATCTAGTACAGATTCATCACTCTCAGTTGCCTTAAGAGAAAGAGTTTTATCCTTGCTTCCTTCACTTCTTTTAGTGCTCTCAATATTCCCTTCATAGGTCTTTATATTACCTACCAGTTCATCCAAGGACATGTTTGTCAGATCTTTAGCTTCTCTGATTGCAGTGACCTTGATTTGCCAAGGTTTGGGAACAGTCCTTAGTACCTTATCAACCTGTTCCTTAGTGGTTTATACTTTACCCAAGGATACGAATTCATTTACTACAGTGGTGAATCTGGTAATCATCTCTTGGAGAGTTTCACCATTCTTCATTTTGAAGGTTTGATACTCTGTAGAGAGTTTAGAAATTCTGAATTTCCTTACTTGAGTAGTTCCTTCATGAGCATTAACGAGCGTATCCCAAATTTGTTTAGCTGTGGTGCAGTTGGAGATTCGATTGAACTCATCTGGTCCAAGTCCACATAAAGAATGCACTTGGCTTTGGCATTTTTTCCTAGCATCTTGTAGTCAGCCTCATTGTATTGAGCTTTTGGTTTGGGAATGTCCTTGTCTTCGTCATTCTTGATCATAGGGATTTTAGGACCATCAGTAACTCTGGCCCATAGCTCATAGTCCTCTGCCTGAAGAAAATCTTCCATGCTTTCCTTCTACCACGAGTAGTATTGGCCATTGAAGAGAGGTGGTCTGTTGATGTGTTGTCCTTCACCATGTCCAAGAGGAGGTGCATAATTCATAGTGATCTTATCTTGAGTTATAAGACTCTTGTTAAGATAACCTGCTCTGATACCAATTATTGGAATGTTGACCCCCCTAATTTATCTAAGGAACAGGTTAAGTGATTTGTTCCTTTATCGAATACTTGAATGTAAAGCAGTAAGGAGAACATATGATGTTTTACGTGGAAAACCCCTGGCTCACAAAGGGTAAAAATCATGACCTACACATCTGTATGATTTAACCCAATTCCACTAAAACAATGAGCGTCAACAAAAGATTACAAACTCTGTAACCTACGGAATTATAAATTCTAATTCATAAATACCACACAAACCTCCCCAGGTTTATGTGCCCAAGTCTTCGAGTTATCCCAACTTGAAGACTAACTCCTATACCAGTTTATAGCTCACTAGTACTACAAATGAATGGTTTCAACTCAATGAAAAACAATACAATTAACTTGAGTCAAGAACTGTAAAGCTTAGACTTAAGGAACACGTTCTTCAATCTGGTTTCTTATATTGGCTGCACTTGGATCTTCACTCAGAACTCTCTCAATTTGATTGTGTTCTGCTTGCAGCTCTCTCTGTAAGTGCGTAAGGTTTATTGTGAAGCCTCTCTGTATTTATACTGAGAGTCCTCTCCTTATTTTGGCTGATTTCCTTCCATATTAGGAATCCTCTTCCTTGTAGGACTTGTCAAGTTAATCTTCTTGATTTCTTTCTTTGTAGGATTCTTCCCTATGAAAGGAAACTTCATGCAATCTGAACTCTCCTTATAAACACGCTTTCTCCACACGCTTTGCTCCCTTCTCTGCGTCATTCACCTTATCCTGATCCTAATTGGATTCTTCTTGAGAGGCATAAGTCACAGATACCTGTTCCCGTCATGTGTTTCACAGCTTTGCCAATCTTCAAAATATATCTCGATCCAACATACCGAGATTCATATTAAAAATAAAAAATAGAGTAATTCAAACTATAAGACATAAGAGGTAATTCAGATTGATCAGAACAAATAGATATAGCAAATAAATGAAATTGAATGCTATGTCAATTCCATATATGGAATTGATATTCACATATATCAAGATAATATTGTAGATTGATGCGATACATATGCAGAATATTTTTGACTATACTAACAATAAAAAATCAATAGCATTTGAAATCGAACAAATATTGTAATCAAACTACACTATATGTTATAAAGTTAGTGTCAACTGTAAACTGGCTTTTAAAGAAACAACCACACAGTGACAGCAAATTGTTCATTATCGTGAAGATTTTCTTGATCATACTTGCTTGAAGGATGATAATACATATATAAATAAAATATGCTAAAATTAAGAAAGCATGTCCAGGTACATAAAAATGAAAAGAAAGACTTGAGAACTAGTTTTTCTCAAATTAAGAAAGCATGTCCAAGTACATAAAAATGAAAAGAAAGACGAGAACTTTTTCTTGTCTTATCCATCTTTCCCGTTACATGTTAGTTAATTCACAAGCCAGAATGATGAAGAAAAAAAAGGATAATCTTGAATGAGAGTCTCCATGAAACTAAATATGAATTTATATAGGCAAACTAGAGAAATACCATAAAATATTATAAACTTATAAATTAAAGTTTGGGATTATGAACATAAAAATTATGGGAATTATGAATATTATTAAAAGTAAAAATTAGAGAGGTATGGGTTATGGATAGTTAATCTTGTAATTATATTAAATAAAAAAGAGAAAAATACTTAAAATATTAAGAGATATTGTTATTTTACAATTAGAAGAAGGTCAAAAAAAGAAGAAAAAAAGCTTATTAAAAGTAGAAATTAAAGAGGTGTGATATATGCATAATTACTCCTTGTAAATATTAGCATGTGAAGAACCTTTATTGTAATTGTTAAGAGTAGAAATTAAAGAGGTGTGAGGTATAGATAAGTACTCCTTGTAAATATTGGCATATGAAGAGCCTTGATTGTAAATGTTCCTCCATTAATAAAATATTTATTTATAATAAATTAAGTAATTTACTTTTATAATAAAATATTTAATTAAATAGAAAAAAGGTTAAAAAAAAGAGAAAAGATAAATGTAATTGGAGGCCATAGAGAGGTGCCACATAACCTTGTCTAAGTTCCTCCATTATATTATATATAAATATAGATTTTGGATTTGATTTTGTACATCTTTTAAGAAATAATGATTAATACGATTATTTTTTCACAATACTCTTATTAATGAAATATAGTCTTAGATCTCGAGAAATAATTTTAAAAATAAATAATTAATTTTGAAGGTAAAACATGGAAAAAAATATTTTTTTCTTGATATATTAAAAGTTACAAGTAAGAATGAAAATGTACAAAAATGGTCTTGCTGTCTTGAAAGGTAGATGGCATCCATCGAGACTAGAGTTGATTTTTCTTTTTTAGTTAAATATGGTCCAAGGACCTTTTTATTAAGAGCAACTTTTAGAAATAGCTATCATTTGGACATATTTGAGATGCATAGCTATAGTTAAGGTATTTATAATTCATAGCAATTGTTTCAAATGTTAAAGAAAAAAGATCTCTTTCGTCTCTCTCCTCAATCTCGCTCACCTATCTCTATGTTTTTCTCTCTATTTCTCTCTCTCTCCCTCTCTCACCTCTCTCCTCTCTTTCTCTCTGCCCTTTTTCACCTCTCTCTTTCTCTCTCCCCTACTCTCCCTCTTTGTATTCTGTACTTTCACCCCCTCTCTCTCTTGTATTTTTATATTTTTGAAGTATTAGGCGATTCTATTTATTATGTTCATATGTGAATTTAGGTTGTACCCTCTCTTTCCTTCTCTCGCCCCTCACTCTCTATTTTTGGTTTTATTTTTACCTCTCTCTATATTTGCAAATTATTTGAGGTTTCTGATAATTTTATTTGTTGTATTCATATGTGTTAGGTTGTATTCTGTGTTTTTACCCCCCCCCCCTCTCTCTCTCTTTATTTGTATATTTATTGAGGTGGCAGATTATTGTATTTGTTGTATTCATATGTACATTTAAGTTGTATTATGTATTTTCACCTCCCTCTCTCTCTCTCTCTTAGTATTTGTATATTTTTGTGGTGTCAGGATATTATATTTGTTTTATTCATATGTATATTTAGGTTGTACTATGTATTTTCACCTCTCTCTCTCTCTCTCTCTCTTTGTATTTGTATATTTTTTTGAGGTGTTAGAAGACTGTATTCATTGTATTCATACGTGCATTTAGGTTGTATCAACGAATACATGTTGTATCAACGAATACGTCTGCGTGTATATAAAAATACAAAAAACAAAAAATACAAAATACTGTATTCATTTTCTCTAATTGCACTTGATGCATTCCCTCTTGTATCTCTTATATTCATTCGTTCTTGTAGCACTTGTATTCATGCACACATTTAGGTTGTATCGACGAATACAGTTCGCGTGTATACAAAGATACAAATAACAAAAAATACAAGGGATCATATTTAATCACTCTTGTATCACTTGTATTCATACGCGAATTTACGTTGTATTCATTTGCTCTTGTACCCATTGTATTCATTCACTCTAATTTCACTTGTATTCATACGCGCATTAAGGTTGTATCCATTTATTCTAATTTAGTTTGTATTTATTCACTCTTGTATCACGTGTATTCATTCGCTCTTGTATCGCTTGTATCATTCATGATATAGAAATTCAAAAATACAACATAGAGAGAGACCGCAAAAATACATAAATAAAGAGAGAGAGAGAGAGAGAAAGGTGGAAAATATAGAATACAAGTTGTAAATTTTTGTATGATTGAGAATCCTAAGAAGCTGTGTAATCTAACACAGTAATATAATTGAAGGATTTTTTAATAAAAAAGATAGCCAAACATATATAGTTTCTTCTAAAAAAGTTAACCAAGCATATATAATTAATTATAGTAGGTAATATCTTATAGCTACACCAACTTTGCTTATAAATTGTTAGTATTAGAATATGAAAATTTTGGTTTAATAAAATGCAGGTGGCCTAAAATAAGAGGATGTTCAGAAGTTCCATGGAATGTGTCTCATGTTACCTCATGGTAGTAGAGAGAGGCGAGAAAGAAAGAGCGAAAGAGAAAGAGAAAGAGAGGGGAAAGGCAGTGAGAGAGAGAGAGAGAGAGAGAAAGAGGGGAGAGGTAGTGAGAAAGAGAAAGAGAGAAATAGAAGATAGTGGGGGAGAGGCAGTGAGTGTAACAACCCGAAATTTGATCCAACTTTTAAACTTGAGAAATCTGAAAATTTTGAACTTTCCAGGAATGATGGGTCCAAACCACGGACCGTGGTTTTAACCACGAGTCATGGAGTGGATCCGTGGTTTAAGTCTGCTAGGATCAGTCTCTGGTCTGAGAACCACAAGTTGGTTCTATGGACTGTAGTTCAGTCTATGGCCCGTCCTGTTAACTCATGGAACCAGACCTAAGGACTGACTGATTCCCAGGAACCACGAGTCAAGATGACGGACCATAGTTTGAATTACGGGTCCATCCTGTTGTCTCCAGGAACCTGATCAGAGGCCTGCCAAATCCCTTAGAAATGATGAATTAGTTCTACGGACCATAATCCATTCTACGGTCTGTTCTGTTGAACCGTAGAATGTCTTCTGCAGTTTGGTCATTTGTCCAGGAACCACAAATGGGAACCACGAGTAATGGTTTAAACTACGACCCATGGAACTGACCAATGATTCCTGAAGCCGACCCTTTTTATCAGCTTTTCTTAATTAAATTCCAGAGATATTTTTATAATTACCCACCCTTTTAACTCCTACGTGAGGTCGTTTTGCCTATTTCTAGAAGGGTTTTCACCCTCATTAGCCTAAGTCCCTCCTCAAATCTTCATTCATCTCCCAAAAAGGAAACGAACTCCTTCAAGCTCCAAGTCTCAAGGTCCAAGCTCAAGTCTCCTTTTCTTTTCAATTTCAAGTGGGTTAGCTTCAATCAAGGTATGTGGGTATTCAATAAGGGATTCCCTCTACCCTTATGCCCAAAACCCCAATCTTCTAAATTGAATTTGTGGATTTCTAAATTAAGGTTCTTACTCAAATTGGGGAAAAGTTTATGGGTCTTCTTCTAAGGCATCAATTCATGATTTCTTATTACATATCTACGATTTAATTGAAGTTCCTTAGTTGACTTCAAAAGCCCATATGTTGATGATGAATTTTAACATGATTTCATTGAATTGCATGCCTAATTCTTCAAGTTATGATATTAGAAAGGAAAGTATATTTTGAATTATTGTTTTGCAAAGCTTTAAGATTTATGACTTGTGAATTGCATGACATCAGATATGTCCTTATTCTTTTCCAATAGTTTTGGACATTACATATGTCCCTATGTTTTATGAAAGGTTTGGCATCCAGACATGTCTACCTAAGTTATGAACAATTTTGACATCAGATATATCATAAGTATTATGAGCTATATGTATATGTTTTGGGAGTAGTATTAGCACCGAGTTGGACAGGGTAAGAGTACCCTTAGTCCCAGAACTACGTGCCCCCGCAGGTTCTAAGTCCCCTCAGTTGGACATCAGATTTAGTGATCATGCCACAATCATGCCTCTATACCTTGGCAGGGTATATTGGGTCCTTTCGATGGGCCGTATACATTGGATTCCATGTAGCTCACATAGTCTATGTCGGTTAGAGAACTTCCCACAGAAACAGTATCAGGTTTTTAAAATGCATTGACTCTTTGCCCTTAGATTTTAGGACTATTATGATTACTATGATATTTGTATAAAATTTACTTTGGCATCGCATTGAGTCTCTTGCATTTCAGTTTTACACTTATAGTATGATTTCAGTTTTACAAGTTTATTTAGCATGCTAATCTCAGATTCCTGTTTATCTCACATATTTGGTACATCTTATAGTACTGACACATTTTGCGCTATATCTTTTTACGATGCAGATTCAGGCACCTACCCTCAGACTCGTGGCTAGACTATGCCAGACTTTCAGCTGATCATTGGTGAGTCCTCATTATTCGAGGACTAGAGTTAGCGATCCTATCTTTATGTTTTCATTTTAGATTTTCAAGTTAGCTAGGGTTTTGTCCCAAAAACTCTTTATGATAGTTAGAGGCTTTCCATACATAGACAGTATTCGGGTCTCCTTTTTGGATGTGTATTCCTATTTGACTTGATTATTTATACATTTGATTTTGGATCTTTCGATTATGCTTCTGCTTATCTATTGATTTATCTGAGTTATGCTATGACCAAGGGTTAACTTGGGACACTTGTGGTCCTCGGTCCTGTGTTATGTCTAGGGGGTAGCCTCGAGGCGTGACAAACTTGGGATCAGAGCCCCAGGTTCAAGAGTCCTAGGATGTCTGAAAGCTGCATCGAGAATCTCTTTCATGTGTGTGAAGTGCGCCATACTTATGAGAGGGAAGCTGTGAGATGTCTTAGAAAAACTTTACTTTTTTCATGATCATATCATGTGATAGAACTTAACTCTAATATCCCTCTAATCCTTTACTTGTACATTTCAGATCATGCCTCGATGTGTTATACCTCACCGAGCCACTCAAAATGCTATCCCTCCATTTCTGGACCTCGAGGTCATGAATGAGGAGTTTAGGAATGCCATCCACATGCTAGCCCAGACCATGGCCACTCGGGCCAATCAACCGGCTCCTATACTCGTCCACTCTCAAGGTGTGGTAGCGGCCCGTTCGTGATTTTATCCGTATGAACCCACCGGAGTTCTCGGGTTCAAAAGTGAATGATTATTGATGAAGTAAAGAAAATATTTGATGTGATACAAGTGGTCAGTGTTGATTGTGTCGAGTAGGCATCCTATCAACTCAAGGATGTAGCTCATATCTGGTTCACACAATGGAAGGAATCTAGGGCTAGGGACATGGTCCTTATGACTTGGGAGTGTTTCGATAGGGATTTCCTTGATCAGTTCTTCCCAAGGGAGTTGAGGCAAGCGAAGGCCGAAGAGTTTGTGAACTTGAGACAGGGATCCATGACTGTTCAAGAGTATGGGTTGAGGTTCACCCAGCTTTCCAGATACGCTTCTGCTATGGTGGGTGACCCACAGGATCAGATGAGCAAGTATATCTATGATGTTTTAGATTTGGTAAAGAAGGAGTGTAGGTTTGCTATGCTATTGAGTGACATGAGTATCTCCAGGCTTATGACTCATGCTCACCAGATCGAGGGAGACAATCTTATGGAGATGGATAGGGATAACAAAATAGTCAGATCTGAGGGTTCATGATTCAGTCATTTGAAGTCCGGAGGCGGGCATCGATCTTTCTTTCAGAAGAGGTCATCAGGACCTGTGCATTCTACCGCTAGTGCTCCTTCTCAGGCCTCGTCATGATCAGACTGGTAGAGGATCTGGTTCCTATTCGTAGTCTCAGGGGAGTGTTGCTAAAGGATCTTCCCATCCTATTTGTATCAAGTGTGGGAAGAATCACCCGGGAGAGTGTCATTTGGGCACGGGTGCATGCTTTGGGTATGGACAGGCTGGACACATGATTAGAGATTGCCCTTCAGCTAAGAAGGGGTAGGGAGGTAGTAGGGCTCAGTCTGTTTGAACAGCCCAGGAGGTCGACCAGCCCAGCAGGGCACAACTTCTAGCTCTGGTGGTCAGCGCCAGAACTGCCTTTATGCCATGTCCTCTCGTCAGGACTAGGAGAGTTCCCCGAACGTTATCACTGGTATGTTCAAAGTCTTCTCTCTTGATGTATATGCTTTGTTGGACCCCGATGCATCCCTATATTTTGTGACCTCTTATGTAGCATGCAAATTTGAAATTTATCCAAAATTGCTTTTAGAACCTTTTATGTGTCTACTCATGTTGGTGGGTCAGTGCTAGCCAAAAGAATCTACCAAAATTGTCCTATCTCAGTCCTTCATAGAGTCACTTTGGAGGATTTAGTAGAGTTGGAGATGACTGATTTTGATGTTATTCTTGGTATAGATTGGTTGTATGCTTTTTATGCTTCAGTGGATTATCGTACTCGGGTTTTCAGTTTCAAGTTTCCAATTGAGCCTGTCTTAGAGTGGCAGGGTAGTCCTCCATCCTCGAAGGGTTATTTCATATCTTATCTTAAGGCTAGGAAGATGATTTCTAAGGGTTGTGTTTATCATATAGTTTAGGTTATGGACATGGAGTTTGAAACCCCATCTCTTCAGTCTGTTCCTATTGTGAATGAGTTCCCTGAAGTGTTTCCCGAAGATTTTCCCGGAGTCCCTCCCAAATGGGAGATCGACTTTGGAATAGATCTTCTCCCAGATATGAATCTTATCTCTATTCCTCCCTATAGAATGGCTCCCGCGGAACTTAAAGAGTTAAAGGATCAGTTAAAGGATCTTCTTGATAAGGGTTTCATTAGGCCTAGAATTTCTCCATGGGGTGCCCTAGTTTTGTTTGTGCAGAAGAAAGATGGTTCCCTCAGAATGTGTATTGACTACTGTCAGTTGAACAAGGTCACAATCAAGAATAAGTATCCCATTCCTAGGATTAATGACTTGTTTGATCAGCTTCAGGGTGCTAGTTTCTTCTCCAAAATTGACCTTATATCTGGTTATCATCAGCTTCGTGTTCGAGAGTGTGATATTCTAAAGACAGCTTTCAGGACTCGGTATGGTCATTATGAATTTATTGTGATATTTTTTGGTCTAACGAATGCTCCTGCAGCTTTTATGGATTTGATGAATCGTGTGTTCAAGTAGTTTTTGTATATTTTTGTGATTGTGTTCATTGATGATATCCTTATCTATTCTCCGAGTGAGGAGGAGCATGTGGACCAGTTGAGAGTGGTGTTGCAAACTCTCAAGGACTGGCAGTTTTTTTCTAAGTTTAGCAAGTGTGAGTTCTTGATGCAGTCTGTTTCTCTTCTGGGTCACATTGTGACTAGAGATGGTATTCGAGTTGATTCTCAAAATATCGAGGAAGTAAAGAACTGGCCTAGACCCACTTCCCCGTCTGATATTAGGAGCTTTTTGGGTTTAGCTAGTTACTATAGGAGATTTGTGAAAGGAGTTTCTTCCATGCATGTCCCTTTGACTCGATTGACTCAGAAGAAGGTGAAATTTCAGTAGTCCGACCTATGTGAGAAGAATTTTCAGGAATTGAAGACTAGATTGACCACAGCTCCAGTGTTAGCTCTACCCGAGGGCCTAGATGATTTTGTTATGTATTGTGATGCTTCTAAGATTGTTTTGGGTTATGTGTTGATGCAGCGTGGTAAAGTGATTGCTTATGCTTCGAGACAGCTTAAGACTCATGAGAAGAACTACCCTACTCATGATCTTGAGTTAGCATCTATTGTATTTGCTTTGAAGATTTGGATACACTACTTGTATGGTGTTCACGTGGATATATTCACCGATCATAAGAGTCTTCAGTATGTGTTCACTCAGAATGAATTGAATCTGCGACAAAGAAGATGACTTGAGCTTCTTAAGGATTATGACATGAGTGTGATTTACCATCCGGGTAAGGCCAGTGGCAGATGCAGTTAGTAGATTATCCATGGGTAGTGTGTCTTCAGTCAAAGATGGGAAGAAGGAAATGGTTAAGGAGGTTCATAGGCTTGCTCGGTTGGGAGTTCGCCTTATGGACTCGACAGAAGGTGGTGTTATTGTTCAGAATGATTCCGAATCATCTTTGGTAGCTGAAGTAAAGGTAAAGCAAGACAGTGATCCTATTTTTCTTCAGCTAAAGGGTGCAGTCCATCAGCAAAGGGTTGAGGTTTTCTCCCAAGAGGGAGATGGTGTGCTTCGCTATCAGGGTTGTTTGTGTATGCCAGATATAGATGGGTTGAGACAGTAGATTCTGGCTGAGGCTCATAGTTCCAGGTATTCTAAACACCCCGGTGCCACCAAGATGTACCGTGATCTATAGAAAGTCTATTGGTCGAATGGTATGAAGAGGGACATAGCCGATTTTGTGTTAAGTGTCCCAACTGTCAACAAGTGAAGGTAGAGAATCAGTGACCGGGTGACATGATTTAGGATATTGACCTTCCTACTTGGAAGTGGGAAGTAATCAATATGGACTTTATTACAGGTTTGCCTCATACTCAAAGGCAACATGATTCTATTTGGGTGATTGTCGACAGGATGACCAAATTAGCCCACTTCCTAGCTGTCAAGACTATGAATTCAGCGGATAATTATGCCAGACTCTACATCCGGGAGATAGTACATTTGCATGGTGTCCCATTGTCCATTATTTCAGATAGAGGTACTCAGTTTACCTCCTAGTTTTGGAGATTGTTTCATAGAGGTCTTGGTACTCAAGTGAAGCTTAGCATAACTTTTCACCCACAGACGGATGGCCAGGCAGAGCGTACTATTCAGACTTTGGAGGATATGTTGAGATCTTATGTGATTCACTTCAAAGGTAATTGGGATGATCACTTACCTCTTATAGAGTTTTTCTACAACAACAGCTTTCGCACTAGCATCCAGATGGTTCCTTATGAGGCACTTTATGGTTAGAGGTGTAGGTCTCCTATTGGTTGGTTTGAGGTAGGTGAGGAAGCTTTGATTGGTCCAGATTTGGTGCATGAGAATATGGAGAAGTTTTAGCTTATTAGGGAGAGGTTGAAGACTGCTCAGAGTCGACAGAAATCATATGCAGATATGAGGAGAAGAGAATTGGAATTTAAGGTTGCTGATTGGGTTTTTCTGAAGGTGTCGCCCATGAAAGGTGTGATGAGATTTGGAAAGAAAGGGAAGCTTAGTCCCTGTTTTGTAGGTCCTTATCGGATTCTGAGAAGAGTTGGTAGCGTTGCGTACTAATTGGATTTGCCAACAGAGTTAGAAGAAGTTCATCCGATTTTCCATGTTTCCTTGTTGAAGAAGTGTGTTGGTGATCCGGCCTTGATTGTTCCTTTGGAGGATATGGGTGTGAAGGATAGTCTCACCTATGAGGAAGTTCCCGTGGAGATTCTTGATCGTCAGATTTCGAGGTTGAGAAACAAAGATGTCACTTCGGTAAAAGTCCTTTGGATGAATCAGCTAGTTGAGGGAGCTACTTGGGAAGCAGAATCAGCCATGAAAGCCAAGTACCCTCATCTCTTCCCTTCCGATTCCATTTCAGTTTGAGGTAATAGTTTTCTCCTTAGTGTGTTCCTCCGATTCTATTCCATCAGTTTTTCTCACGATCCTAGCATGTATTCATGTTTTCGAAGTTGATTCAGTCATGTTTTAAGTTGAAAAGTTCAGTTTTCATGTTTATTCCTTGGTTTCCATGTTTTGTTGTTGGTTGGGCTGTTGTTCTCTCCAAGTTTCCTTGCTTAGTCTTCATTCGAGGATGAATGATCCCAAGGGGAGATATTGTAACACCCCAAAATTTGATCCGGCTTTTAAACTTGAGAAATTTGAAAATTCTAAACTTTCCAGGAATGATGGGTCCAAACCACGGACAGTGGTTTGAACCATGAGTCGTGGAGTGGATCCGTGGTTTGAGTCTTCCAGGATCAGTCTCTGGTCTGAGAACCACGAGTTGGTTCTACGAACTGTAGTTCATTTTATAACCCATCTTGTGAACTCGTGGAACCAGACCTAAGGACTGACTGATTCCCAGGAACCACGAGTCAAGACGACGGACCGTAGTTTGAATCACGGGTCCATCTTGTTGACTCGTGAAACCTGATTAGAGGCCTGCCAAATCCCTTAGAAACGATGAATTAGTTCTACGGACCGTAATCCATTCTATGATATGTCCTATTGAACCGTAGAATGTCTTCTGTAGTTTGATTGTTTGGCCAAGAACCACAAGTGGGAACCACGAGTCATGGTTCAAACTACGACCCATGGAACCGATACGTGATTCCTGAAGCCAACCCTTTTTATCAGCTTTTCTTAATTAAATCCTAGGGGTATTTTTATAATTATCCTCCCTTTTAACTCCTAAGTGTGGTCGTTTTGACTATTTCTAGAAGGGTTTTCACCCTCATTAGCCTAAGTCCCTCCTAAAATCTTCATTCATCTCCCAAAAAGGAAAAAAACTCCTTCAAGCTCCAAGTCTCAAGCTCTAAGTCTCAAGCTCCAAGCACAAGTCTTCTTTTCTTTGTAATTTCAAGTGGGTTAGCTTCAATTAAGGTATGTGGGTGTTCAATAAAGGATTCCCTCTACCCTTATGCCCAAAACCCCAATCTTCTAAATTGAATTTGTGGATTTCTAAATTAGGGTTCTTACTCAAATTGGGGAAAAGTTTATGGGTTTTCTTCTAAGGCATCAATGCATGATTTCTTATTACATATCTATGATTTAATTGAAGTTCCTTAGTTGACTTCAAAAGCTCATATGTTGATGATGAATTTTAGCATGATTTCATTGAATTGCATGCCTAATTCTTCAAGTTATGATATTAGAAAGGAAAGTAAATTTTGAATTATGGTTTTGCAAAGCTTTAAGATTTATGACATGTGAATTGCAGACATCAGATATGTATTTATGCTTTTCCAACAGTTTTGGACATCATATATGTCCCTATGTTTTATGAAAGGTTTGGCATCCAAATATGTCTACCTAAGTTATGAACAGTTTTGACATCAGATATGTCATAAGTATTATGAGCTATATGTATATTTTTTGGGAGTAGTATTAGCACCGAGTTGGACAGGGTGAGAGTACCCTTTGTCCCAGAACTACGTGCCCCCATAGGTTCTAAGTCCCCTCAGTTGGGCATCAGATTTAGTGATCATGCCACAGTCATGCCTCTATACCCTGACAAGGTATAATGGGTCCTTTCGATGGGGCGTATACATCGGATTTCATGTAGCTTACATGGTCTATATCGGTTAGAGAACCTCCCACAGAAATAGTATCAGGTTTTAAAAATGAACTGACTCTTTGCCTTTAGATTTCAGGACTATTATGATTACTATGATATTTGTATAACTTGATTTGGCATCACATTCAGTCTCTTGCATTTCAGTTTTACACTTATAGTATGATTTCAGTTTTACAAGTTTATTTAGCATGCTTATCTCAGATTTATGTTTATCTCACATATTTGGGACATCCTATAATACTAATGCATTTTGTGCTGCATCCTTTTACTATGCAGATTCAGGCACCTTCCCTCAGACTCGTGGCTAGACTACGCAGGACTTTCAGCTGATCATTAGTGAGTCCTCATTATTCAAGGACTAGAGTTAGCAAGCCTATCTTTATGTTTTCATTTCAGATTTCTAAATTAGCTGGGGTCTTGTCCCAGCAACTCTTTATGACAGTTAGAGGCTTTCCAGACATAGACAGTATTCGGGTCTCCTTTTTGGATGTGTAGTCCTATTTGACTTGATTATCTATACATCTGATTTTGGATCTTCCGATTATGCTTCCACTTATCTATTGATTTATCTGAGTTATGCTATGACCAAGGGTTAACTTGGGATACTTGTGGTCCCGAGTCCCGTGTTACGTCTAGGGTGTAGCCTTGGGGCATAACAGTGAGAGAGAGATAGAGAGAGAGGGTAGAGAGAGGCGAGGGAGATAAAGGAGATAAGAAAGCGAGATTGGAAGAGGTAGAGGAGAGAGATGCTAGAAAAAGTGAAGTGTAGCTATAAACCACAATTTTCTAAAGTATATTTATGTATAGTAAATACATAGCAATGTTTGCTAAACCATGTAGTTATTCCTTTTATTAATAATGGAAAAATAAAAAAAATCAAAAGGACCCAATTGGCCCAAGAGTCTAAAAAGTAAAACAAACAAAAAATTTAAAAAATAAAAGGACTAGGCCCAAAGAAAATATCGTCTGTAAAAATCCTTAAATATATGGGAGGAGCCATAGAAGTGTAGATGGCATTCTTCAGCAAATCTTCAAGCGACACCTGAAAATGTTGCCTCATATGTGTTGTTGGAATACTCAACTAGTCATGGTCCTTCTCTAGGTGATCTATAACTTTGTTCCTTGGGGTAAGCTTGTGCTTTTCAACCGCTATATCAGAAGTAAGTCCGCTATAACTCTTCAGTTTCAGTATCTACTCCGTTCCCTATCCTCTTTCCTGAGTCTGATTCTTCTGTTACACAGTTGTGTACTTCGATGGATAGGGTTGCTCTTTGTCCCCAAGGATCTGAAGAGGGTAGCCATCATGCTTTTCTGTAGATTCATTCCTGGTATGTACTTTTGTTGACCTTCTTTTCCTTCTCTGATGAACTTCTTCTTGACAGTTGAAGCAAAGGTGAAGTACCGGAAGCTCCTTTCTTGATTTTTTTTGGGTTTTCTCCAGATCCCAGGTGATGTTTCAATTTGACCCTGTAACCCTTTGTTTTTGCTGGAATCCCTTTTTCTTGACTGAAGTAGCATAGGCAACACAACTTATTTACAATTATGTTGCCCAAGTTAGGGCCAAGACTATCTCTATAAATATCATAACTATAAAAACTTTGCTACTTTATTTGTGAAGATTGAATGTCTCGAACTTTCAGGAAATTCCTTTACCAAAAGTTCTCTCCCCTCTCTCCTTCCTTAACCTAGCCTCTTCCCTACCTTAAACCATGGTCACTCCATCCACTTGTCAGCCTCGTTCGATGGCTGACCAACCTCTCTCCCTCATATTTTTTTCATAATTTGGACAAGTCTCCAACTAACTCTAAATACTAAAAATTGAAATAACTAGAGAAAAGTATCATAAAAGTCCATTCTCAGGTGATGAGGATTCACCAATAATAGTCGCTGAAGTGAAACTGGAGCGTACTGGTCGTGATTCTAAGACTGAACGCCTGAACCTGCATTATGATAAGATGCAACACAAAGAGTATGTGATCAGTACTTTAAATGTACTGAGCATGTGGGATATACAAGCTATAAAATAACTAAACATGGTAAAATACTGATAAGTTGTTTAAACTCTAAAACTGAATCTATAGTACAAAGTCCCAAACATAATCATGCATAAAATTTGAAATGCAGGAACATTCGAAAAAGACATAATGAAAATAGTAAAGCTGATCTTAGGGGACAAGTACATGTTTACTGAGTCTAATTATGTGGGAGA
Source organism: Jaltomata sinuosa (assembly GCA_003996215.1). Lineage (NCBI taxonomy): Eukaryota > Viridiplantae > Streptophyta > Magnoliopsida > Solanales > Solanaceae > Jaltomata > Jaltomata sinuosa. Next base: position 23,350 of record QJPP01003480.1, read on the forward strand.
GTCTTTTAACCGACATAAACCACATGAGCTAAACATAGAGTTTGATGTATATGCCCCATTGAGAGGACCAAATATACCTTGCCAGGGTATAGAGGCATGAATGGTGTGATCACTAATTCTGAGGCCCAACTGTGGGGCTAAGTAGACCTATAGTGGCATGTAGTTTTGGGACTTTGGGTGTTACTGGGGCCCTTGTCCAACTAGGTGCTAAGTACTACTCCCAAATTGAATACTGATAGCTCATTTAAAACTGAAGTTCTGAAAGCTAGGTCAGAACTTAGCTAGTCTGAAAAACACTTTTTAAAAAAAGTTGTAGACTGAATATTTAATAAGTTATGTTAAAAACTGAGTGCTAATACCCTAGGATAATTCTGAAGAAAAGCCAAAATCATATGAAAATACTACAATTTTAGGCTAAATTCTTGACTTCTCAAATCCTTGTAAAATTTCATGCAAATCATTCAAACTATGATATAATTTTTTTAAAACATGATATAAATCATATAGAATCTATAAGGACTAAAATCTTATAAAAATCTGAATAATAGGGTATGAACCCTAATTTCATAAAAAACATAAAATCGATTTAGAAGACTGAAGTTTTGGACATAAGAGCGAACAAAACCCTTACTAAATACCCACATACCTGAATGTAGAAGAATCTTGAACTTGACCTGAGGTTTGAAGCTTTGGGGAAGAAGCCCTAGGTCTGGAGTTTGAGAGAGTTTATTTTCTTTTCTTGAAGCTTAATCAATGGATTGAGGAAAAAATATTCTAAGTCTCACTAAAACCCCTAAAAATATGACTAAAATGACTTAGCTTAGGAGTTAAAATACTAGGAAAAGTCTAAAATATTTCTAGGAAAATAAATTGAAAAGCTGATGAAAATTTTCAGAACTGGGTTCCACGGTTGGGAACCATGGTCCGTGGATGGCTCCATGAGCTATAGAACATGCTTGTGGTTCCCTGGGAATTTTCCAGGCTGCAAGTGTAACACCCCAGAACTTCCAAGCTCAGACTAAGCTTAGAAAACCAGTAGAAATTAAAATTTTCAAAAAAAGTTCATGTTTCCAGGAATCACGGTTAGGACTACAGACCGTAGTTTAAAACCACGATCCATCATGTACACTCGTACTCCTAAGTTCCAGAGGACCCTAAAAAGTTCCCAGAGAAGACGGGTCGAATGACGATCCATCCTTATGGACGACGGACCATCATCCGCAACCATAATCCCCGACTCCACTAGCCTAGGTGTTTTGACCTAAGGACCACGGTTCAAACCATAGACCGTGGATTGGAACCACGACTCGACCTGTCACACATGGTTTCCATGAATCAGAGGACCCCCAGTTCCAGACCCAGGAACCACGGGTCACATGACGGGCCATCGTTCAGAAGAACGGTCCGTCCTGTTGAGTCATAGTTTCTAGGACCAGAGACCCCTAAACTCTTAGGCAGAACCACGACTCAGGTTTATGGTCCATTTTTCAGAAGGATGGTCCTTCAACCAAGCCGTGATCCCTGAAGCATGATTTTCTACAGATTCTTTTAAACTTTCCCGGGGATATTCCATACTTTTCCTTTCTCTTGTAAGGCCTAAGCTACGTTGTTTTATGTCGTCTAAGCCTGATTTAAGTAGTCAAAACCTACCTTAAACATTTGTTCTCCAAAATCTATCAAACTTAGAAAGAATAGAAACACAAAGGGCGACAATTTTCTCTCAAGAACAGGAAAAGGCCTTAACCAAGTTCAGCCCCAAAACATTAAGGATTTCTACGTGGATTTCTTCACCAGGTATGTGGGATTTCACTAGTGGGTTCCTTTCACCCATTAGGTCCCTAGATTCTAGTAAATCTTCAGTTTTCTCCAGGCATGTTTCAGACCTAGGGTTCCTAAATCTTAGGAAATTATTGTAATTCATTTCTTACAGTTTTTATGGTGTTGATCACATGTTTCTTGGAGAATTAGTACAGTTTCATGAACAATGCTCAGAAACCCTAACTTGTAGATAATCCAGTATTTCATGAATTTGAATTGTTAGGCAGAACAGTTTTATGCCCATGCTTCATAAATTGAATGATATTACCTTCAGTATATTTATGTTGCATTCTCGGTCAGTTACTAGAATTTTGAGCTATTCCTTGTTTCAGTATATTGTCCTTACATTCAGTGGAAGTAGACTTAGTACCGAGCAGACTAGGGGATAAGGGCTTAGCTGTCAGTTTAGGCTATGACCTTTAGTAGTAGTCCCCAAGTCCCAGAACTATGGCACCACCGTAGGTTTAAAGGAGTCAGCTGTCAGACTAGGCTGTACCTCCTTATCCCTTGTGGACATCAGTAGTGGATCCATGTCAGACATGTTCGTACCCTTGTCAAGGTATGAACACCCTCTCATCCAGGGTCACAGGTTGGCCCCATAGTTAGCTCAACTTGGGGTATGTCAGTTAGTGGTGTCTCCCACAGTCAGATTCACGTGCATTGACCTTGTATCCAGTATTTATGTTCAGTATTCAGTACAACATGCTATTTCATGATTTATACTTGGTCATTGCATTCAGTTCAGTTTTGTTGCAGTATATCTATCTTCATGTTCTGTTCTATATTGCCCAGCTTTGTATATATATCCTGCATGCTCAGTACATTCAAAGTATTGACGCATACTTTTGTGCTACATCATTTTATGATAAAGGTTCAGGCACTCATCATCCAGACCGCGCCTAGTTTCGTTCCCCATTTCGTACTCAGTAGTCCAGTGGTGAGTCCTTATTAGTTCGAGGGCAATAAACATGCCTGATTTCAGTATTTATCTTTAGTTTTAGATTTGTAGAGTTAGCTGGGAGCATGTTCTAGCAACTCCTATTCAGTTAGATGGATTTCATACATAGACTAGACTCAGCAGTCGTTAGTATTGTTTTCAGTCAGCACTAAACCATATTTTTATATTATATCCATTTTAGATTTGTTGGGCTCTTTCCTTGCTTTAAGATATTAAATTGCTTTAGTTTCTGCATAGTACATATCTCTAAGCTGGTTTTACATAGATATTCCATGCCATTTGTTAGCTTGGGGTCACTTGTGACCCTAAGCACCATATTGCATCCAGGGGTAGCTTTGGGCATGACAAACTTACTATCAGAGCATAAGGTTCATGTGTCCTACGATGTCTGAATGCCGCGTCAACTAGAGTCTTCTTCATGAGTGTGAAGCGCGCCACACTTACGGGGGAAAAGCTATGAGACGTCATTAGGAATAAATTCCGTTCTTTATTTTCCAGTTCGTGCTATAGAGTATAAAATCTATTTAAATTCTCCTCTATTCTAACTCGTGCTCTTCGAATTTTAGAAAAATGCCTTCCAGAAGAGCTAACGCTAGGAATCAGCCCACACCAGCAGCTCTAGCAGACCCATTGAATGAACATGTTACGCATGCCGAATTTAGGGTTGCTTTCCAAGTACTTGCTCAGGCCATGACCGCCCAGGTTAATCAGCAGGCTGCGGCTCCAGCTCCACCTCAGGTCAATACTACTGCAGCCAGGATCCGGGATTTCACTCGTATGAACCCTCTAGAGTTTCATGGGTCCAAGTCAGAGGAGGATCCCCAAGAGTTCTTAGAAGATATCCAGAAAGTGACCAACATTATGGGTGTCACTCCATTGGAGAGTGCAGACTTAGCTGCCTATCAGTTGAAAGGGGTGGCTTATACTTGGTACCAGTAATGGAAGGAATCTCGTTGTGCCAATGCAGGACTAGTGACTTGGGATCTTTTCAAAATCGCATTTCTGGACCGGTTCTTCCCCCTAGAGCTTAGGGAAGCCAAGGTTTAAGAGTTCATTAATCTGAGGCAGGATGACATGAGTGTAAAGGACTATGCATTAAAGTTCACTCAGTTATCCAAGTACGCCCCGACAATAGTAGCTGACTCTAGAGCTCGTATGAGCAAGTTCATCTCTGGTGTGTCTGATGATGTGGTCAAGAAATGCAAGACTACAATGCTCGTGAAGGAAATGGACTTCTCCAGGATGGTTACTTATGCTCAGCAGATTGAGGAGAAAAAGATTAAGGAAAGGGGAGGTGATGCTAAGAGGGCTAGGACAGGTGAGTATAGCCATTTTCAGCAGAGGTCAGAGGGTGGCAATCTCTCTCAATATCGCCAAATTTTTTTAGCTCTAGCTCCATCTTCTGCTAGTGCCCCAGTGCCCAAGTTCAAGAAGGATCATCGGCATAGAGTGTCAGGCTCTAAGTCCTAAGGTACGGTTACTAGTAGGTGCACTAACCTAGTGTGCAGGAAGTGTGGTAGGAACCACCAGGGCGAGTGCTTGGCAGGTAGTGAGAATTGCTTTGAATGTGGCAAGCCAGGTCACATGATGAGGGATTGTCCCACAGTTTCTCAAAAGGGTAAGGACGTTCGCTCATAGACTTGGACTGGTTCTATAGCAGCCCCAATAGGTCGCCCCACTCAGCAGGGTGCCTCATCTGGTACAGGTGGTGGTCAGCACCAGAATAGGTTGTATGCTCTCCAGGCTAGACAGGATCAGGAAGATTCTCCTGATGTGGTCACGGGTATGTTACGAGTCTTTAATACTAATGTTTATGCATTGTTAGACCCAGGGGCTACACTTTTCTTTATAACTCCATATATAGTAGTAAACTTTGATGTCTGTCCAGAAACTCTCCTAAAACCCTTCTCAGTCTCTACTCCAGTTGGTGACCCAGTTATAGCTAGACGGGTATATAGAAATTACTCAGTCACAGTTTCCCATAAAGTCACCTCAACAGATCTTGTAGAGTTAGAAATGGTAGAATTTGATATCATTCTTGGCGTGGATTGGTTACATTCTTGATATGCCTCAGTCGATTGTAGAACTAGGATCGTTTGGTTTCAGTTTCCTAACAAGCCAGTCCTAGAGTAGAAGGGTAGTAACTCGGTGCCTATGGGTCGCTTCTTATCCTATCTTAAGGCCAGAAAAATGATCTCCAAAGGGTATATCTATCATCTTGTTTGAGTTAAGGATTCAAATTCTGAGACCCCAACTATAGAGTTAGTCCCAGTGGTGAATGAGTTTCCATAAGTGTTCCCAGAAGATCTTCTTGGAGTTCCTCCTGAAAGGGAAATCGACTTCAGAATAGATCTCCTTCCAGATACCCAGCCTATTTTGATTCCTCCCTACAGAATGGCTCCAGCTGAGCTCAAGGAATTGAAAGAACAACTGAAAGACCTACTAGATAAGGGCTTTATCAGACCCAACATCTCTATGGGGTGCTCCAGTGTTGTTCCTGCGTAAAAGGATGGTTCCCTCAGAATGTGCATTGATTACCGTCAGTTGAACAAGGTCACAATCAAGAATAAATATCCCATCCCCAGGATTGATGACTTGTTCGACCAGCTTTAAGGCGCTTGTTGCTTTACCAAGATAGACGTCAGATCTGGCTATATCAGCTCAGAGTCAGAGATAGTGACATCCCGAAGACAGCCTTCAAGATTCAGTATAGTCACTACGAATTTGTTGTTATGTCTTTTGGACTAACCAATGCTCCTGCAGCTTTCATGGACTTAACAAACAGGGTGTTCAAGTAGTATTTGAACTTGTTCGTCATTGTCTTCATTGATGATATCCTTGGTTATTCTCAAAATAAGGAGGAGCATGCGACTCATTTGAGGGTTGTTCTCCAGACCCTCAAGGATCGCTTGCTATTTGCTAAGTTCAACAAGTATGAATTCTGGTTACAATCTGTCATTTTCCTTGGTCATGTGGTATCCAGAGAAGGGATTCGTATTGATTCCTAGAATATTAAGGTAGTAAAGGACTGGCCCAGACCCACCTCTCCGATAGACATCAAAAGTTTCTTGGGTTTGGCTGGTTATTACAGGAGGTTGGTAGAAGGATTCTCATCCATAGCTGCCCCATTGACCAAGTTGACTCAGAAAAAGGTCATGTTTCAGTGGTCAGAGGAATGTGAGAAGAATTTAGTAGAGATGAAGACCAGGTTAAATACAGCTCCTGTTTTGACTCTACTAGATGGTTCAGACGGTTATGTGGTTTATTGTGATGCATCCAGAGTCTGCTTGGATTGCATTTTGATGCAGCAGGGTAAGTTCATAGCTTATGCTTCCAGACAGCTTAAGGCCCATGAGAAAAACAACCCAACTCATGACCTCGAGCTTGCAGCGGTTGTGTTTGCCTTAAATATTTGGAGACACTATTTGTATAGTGTTCATGTTGATGTGTTCACAGATCACAAGAGCCTCCAGTATGTGTTCACCCAGAAAAAGTTGAATCTTCGTCAGAGGAGATGGCTTGAGTTCCTCAAAGATTATGACATGAACGTGCTCTACCATTCGGTTAAGGACAATGTAGTGGAAGATGCTCTCTGTAGACTGTCTATGGGTAGCGTATGTCATGTTGAGAAGGAGAAGAGAGAATTGGACAGAGATGTTCATCGGCTTGCTCGCCTAGGAGTTTGCTTTATAGACACGACAAACGGTGGTGTGATAGTTCAGAATGGGTCAGAATCTTCATTGGTAGCTGAAGTTAAGGAGAAACAGGATAGTGATTCCATACTGCTTCAGCTGAAGGGTGTTGTTCATCAGCAGAGAGTAGAGGTTATCTCCTAAGGAGAAGATGGTGTACTCCATTATCAGGGTCGCTTATGTGTTCCTAAGGTGTGTGAGTTGAGACAGTAGATCCTTTTGGAAGCCCATAATTCCAGATATTCCATTCACCCAGGTGCCACTAAGATGTATCGTGATCTACGGGAAGTCTATTGGTGGAACGAAATGAAGAGAGACATCGCAGATTTTGTGGCTAAGTGCCCCAACTGTCAGCAGGTAAAGGTAGAACACCAAAAACCAAGAGGCGTGACTCAGGAGATTAGCATTCCTACTTGGAAGTGGGAAGTGGTTAACATGGATTTCATTACGGGCTTACCCCATACTCAGAGACAACATGACTCCATTTGGGTGATAGTGGATAGGGTCACTAAGTCAGCTCACTTCTTGGCCGTCAAGACTACTGATTCAGCAGAGGATTATGCTAGGCTCTACATCAGCGAGATAGTCAAATCGCATGGAGTCCTTTTGTCTATCATTTCAGATAGAGGTCCTTAGTTTACATCTCATTTCTGGAAATCTTTCCAGAAAGGCCTTGGTACTCAGGTGAACCTCAGTACAACATTTCATCCGCAGACGGATGGTCAGGCTGAGCGTACCATTCAGACCTTGGAGGATATGTTGAGAGCTTGTATGATTGATTTCAAGGGTAGTTGGGATGATCATCTACCTCTCATAGAGTTTGCCTATAATAACAGCTTTTATTCCAGCATTCAGATGGCCCCATATGAAGCCCTCTATGGGCATAGATGTAGGTCACCTGTTGGTTGGTTCAAAGTAGGTGAAGCAAATTTGATTGGAACAGATTCGGTACATGAGGCTATGGAGAAAGTTCAGCTTATCAGAGATAGGCTAAAGACAACTTAGAGCCATCAGAAATCCTATACAGATGTTAGGAGAAGAGACTTAGAGTTTGAAATTGATGAGTGGGTTTTCCTGAAAGTGTCACCCATGAAGGGTGTGATGAGATTTGGAAAGAAAGGGAAGCTCAGTCCCAGGTATGTAGGTCCTTACAAAATCCTGAAAAGGGTTGGTAGTGTGGCTTATGAGTTAGAGTTGCCAGCAGAACTAGCAGCGGTTCATCCAGTCTTTCACATTTCCTTGCTGAAGAAGTGTGTGGGTGATCCGACATCGATAATACCCTTAGAGAGTGTGGCTGTGAAGGATATCCTCACCTATGAGGAGGTTACAATTGATATTCTTGACCGTCAGGATCGTAGGTTGAGGAATAAAGAAGTCACTTCGGTTAAAGTTTTGTGGAGGAATCAGTCCATAGAGGGAGGTACTTGGAAAGAAGAAGCGGCCATGATGTCCAAGTATCCTCACCTCTTTCCCTCCGAGTCAGTTTCATCTTGAGGTAAATGGCTCCTCTTCAGTCTCTCAGTTTACTCTTGTAAAATTAAGTCTCAGTACCTTGTTCCATCAGTTTTCCTTGCATTTCAGTAGACCTGTATGTTTATGGAATTCAGTTCAATTAGATATAATATTCTAGTACTCAAATGGTAGGGATTGCAGCTCTTTCCCTCCAAACTCAGTTTGTTTAGTCTTCATTCAAGGACGAATGATCCCAAGGGGGAGATATTGTAACACCCCAGAACTTCTAAGCCCAGACTAAGCTCAGAAAACTAGTAGAAAAAAAAATTCAAGAAAAGTTTAAGTTTACAGGAATCACGGTTAGGACTACAGACCATAGTTTGAAACCACGGTCCATCCTGTACACTCATAGTCCTAAGTTCCAGAGGACCCCAAAGAGGTCCCAGAGAAGACGGGTCGAACAACGGTCCGTCCTTATGGACGATGGACCGTCCTCCACAATCATAATACCCGACTCCAGTAGCCTAAGTGTTCTTCCCTAAGGACCATGGTTCAAACCACGGACCATGGTTTGGAACTACGGTTTGACCTATCACACGTGGTTTCCAAGAATCAGAGGACTCCCAGTTCCAAACCCAGGAACCATGGGTCACAGACGGGCCATCGTTCAGAAGAACGGTCTGTCCTTTTGAGTCGTAGTTCCTAGGACCAGAGACCCCTAAACTCTTAGGCAGAACCACGACTCAGTTTGATGGTCTGTTGTTCATAAGGACGGTCCGTCAACCAAGTCGTGATCCCTGAAGCACGATTTTCTACAGATTCTTTTAAACTTTCCCAGGGGTATTCCGGACGTTTCCTTTCTCTTAGAAGGCCTAAGCTACATTATTTTATGTCGTCTAAGCCAGATTTAATTAGTCAAAACCTACCTTAAACATCTATTCTCCAAAATCTATCAAACTTAGAAAGAATAGAAACACAAAGGGCGACAGTTTTCTCTCAAGAACAGGAAAAGGCCTTCACCAAGTTCAGCCCAAAAAATCCAAGGATTTCTCTATGGATTTCTTCACCAGGTATGTGGGATTTCTATAGTGGGTTCCTTTCACCCATTAGGTCCCTAGATTCTAGTAAATCTTTAGTTTTCTTTAGGCATGTTTCAGACCTAGGGTTCCTAAATCTTAGGAAATTATTGTAAAAGTTCTTACAACTTTTATGGTATTGATCACATGTTTCTTGGAGAATTAGTACAGTTTCATGAACAATGCTCAGAAACCCTAACTTGTAGATAATCCAGTATTTCATGAATTTGACTTGTTAGGTAGAACAGTTTTATGCCTATGCTTCAGAAATTAAATGTTATAACCTTCAGTATATTTATGTTGCATTCTCGGTCAGTTACCAACATTTTGAGCTATTCCTTATTTCAGTATATTGTCCTTACATTCAGTGGGAGTAGACTTAGTACCGAGCGGACTAGGGGATGAGGGCTTAGCTGTCAGTTTAGGCTATGACCTTTAGTAGCAGTCCCCAAGTCCCAGAACTACGGCGCCATCGTAAGTTTAAAAGAGTCATCTGTCAGACTAGGTTGTACCTCTTTGTCCCTTGTGGACATCAGTAGTAGATCCACGTCAGACTTATTCATACCCTTGGAAAGGTATGAACACCCTCTCATCCAGGGTCACAGGTTAGCCCCATAGTTAGATCAACTTGGCGTATGTCGGTTAGTAGTGTCTCCCACAGTCAGATTCATGTGCATTGACCTTGTATCCAGTATTTATGTTCAGTATTCAGTACAACATGCTATTTCATAATTTATACTTGGTCATTGCATTCAATTCAGTTTTGTTGCAGTATATCTATCTTCATGTTCAGTTCTATATTGCCCAGCTTTGTATATATATCATGTATGCTCAGTACATTCAAAGTACTGACGTATACTTTTGTGCTACATTATTTTATGATGTAGGTTCAGACACTCAGCATCCAGACCGTACCTAGTTCAGTTCCCCAGTTCGTACTCAGCAGTCCAGTGGTGAGTCCTCATTAGTTCGAGGGCAATAGACATGCCTCATTTCAGTATTTACCTTCAGTTTTAGATTTGTAGAGTTAGCTGGGGGCATGTCCCAGCAACTCCTATTCAGTTAGATGGCTTTCAAACATAGACTAGACTCAGCAGTCATTAGTATTGTTTTCAGTCAGCACTAAACCATATTTTTATATTATATCCATTTCAGATTTTTTAGGCTCTTTCCTTGCTTTATGATATTAAATTGCTTTACTTTCTGCACAGTACATATCTCTAAGCTGGTTTTACATAGATATTCCATGCCATGGGTTAGCTTGGGGTCACTTGTGACACTAAGCACCGTGTTGTGTCCAGGGGGTAGCTTTGGGGCATGACAACAAGCCTATGTTCCACGAGGGCAAACCACAGCCCGTGGACTATTCCATAGTCCGTGGAACCTGGTCGTGGTTCTCAATCCAAATGCTTATCCTCTGAATGATTTCCAAAGACGACATCCATGGTCCGTGGTCTATTTCATAGTCCATGGAACCTATCTGTGGTCCCTGACTATCACTTTGATAGTTTCACACTTAGAATTCTGGTCCAGTTCTTAGATTAGAATTTTTGAGGTGTTACAATATCTATCCCATGGGATCACTCATCCTCGAGTGAAGATTAAACAAGCTGAGTTTGAAGGTAAAGAGTTGTCATTCATACCAATAGAGTTCTAACTAAATTCTATCTTAACTAAGTTCGAGAGACATGAATGCATGCTGAAGATGCAAGAACAATTGATGGAACATGAAACTGAGGGGAATACTAATGAGGAAACTGAGATTAGTGAATAAGAAACTATTACCTAAAGCTGGAGGTAAATCAAAAGGAAAGAGATGAGGATACTTGATCATCATAACTTCTTCTGCTTCCCAAGTAGCTCTCTCAACTGACTGGTTCCTCTAAAGAACTTTCACCGAAGTGACTTCCTTATTCCTCAACCTACGAACCCAACGATCAAGAATCTCAACTGAGACCTCCTTATAAAAGATACTATCCTTGACAACCACACTCTCTAATGGCATAACTAAGGCTAGATCACCAATGCACTTCTTCAACATGGATACATAAAAGACTGGGTACACCGATGCTAAGTCTGCGGGCAACTCTAACTCATAAGCTACTTTGCCAACTCTCCTCAGAATCATGTAGGAACCTACATACCAGGGACTAAACTTTTCCTTCTTACCAAATCCAATAACTCCCTTCATAGGTGAAACCTTCCGAAATACCCAATCATCAACTTCGAATTCTAAGTCTCTTCTCCTTACATCTGCATAGGATTTTTGATGAATTTGAGCTGTCTTTAATCTCTCCCTAATAAGCTGAACTTTCTCCATAGTCTCATGAACTGAATCTGGCCCTATCAATGTTGCTTCACCTATCTCAAATCAACCAACAGGTGATCTACACCTCCGCCTATAAAGTGCCTCAAACAGAGCCATCTGAATGCTAGAATGAAAGTTGTTATTGTAGGCAAACTCTATAAGAGATAAGTGATCATCCCAGTTACCTTTGAAATCAATCACACAATCCCTCAACATATCCTCTAAGTTATGGATGGTACGCTCTGTCTGGCCATCTATCTGCGAATGAAATATGGTGCTGAGTACCAAGACCTTCCTGAAAAGATTACTAAAATTGGTATGTAAACTGAGTACCCCTATCTGAAATGATAGAAAAGGTAACCCCATGTAATCTGTCTATCTCGCGGATGTAGAGTCTGGCATAATCCTCTGCTGAGTCAGTAGTCTTGACTGGCAAAAAGTGGGCTGACTTAGTCATCTTGTCTACTACCACCCAAATAGAATTGTGTTATCGGCAAGTTCACGAAATACCCATAATAAAGTCCATATTAATCACTTCCCACTTTCAAGTAGGAATGTCAATATCCTGAATCATACCTCTCTGTCTATGATGTTCTACCTTCACCTGCTAGCAATTTGGACACTTAACCATAAAATCTGCAATGTCCCTCTTCATGCCATTCCACCAATAGACTTCTTGTAGGTCGTATATCTTGGTGGCACTGGGATAGATAAAGTATCTAGAGTTGTGAGCCTCTATCAAAATCCGCTGTCTCAACTCATTTATGTCTATAACTCATAACCGACCATGGTAACAAAACACACCATCTCCCTCTTGGGAGAAAACCTCTACTTTCTGGTACCAAGTTTGTCACGCCCCAAATCTACACCTTGAACGTAACATAGTGCTTAGAGCTATAAGTGACTCCAAGTTAACTCATGGTCTGGCATATACTAGAACAATTTTGAATAATAAAGACTGAGCGGAAGCTAAATTGATAAAATTTATAACTTTAATAAGTTGCTAAAAGTTTTGAATTGATATAAGTCTGAAAGTTAACTCAATCTAAAATAAGCTGAACTCTACACTCTATGTCTGAAGCCTCTACTACTGATGAGCTGCTGGGATAAGTCCCCAGCTAACTCTAAATACTAAAAACTAAAATAACTAGAGAAAAGTATCATAAAAGTCCATACTCGGGTGATAAGGACTCACCACTAGTAGTCGCTGAAGTGGCACTAGAGCATACTGGTCGCGATGCTAAGACTGAACGCCTGAGCTTGCATCATGATAGGATGTATCATAAAGATTATGCGATCAATACTTTGAATGTACTGAGCATGCGAGATATGCAATCTTTAAAATAACTAAACATGCTAAAATACTAATAAGTTGTTTAAATTATAAAACTGAATTTGTAGTACAAAGGCCCACAAATAATCATGCATAAAATCTGTAATGCAGGAATATTCTGAAAAGGCATAATGAAAATAGTAAAGCTAATCTGGGGGGCGAGCGAAGTACATGTCTACTTAGTATAATTCCATGGGAGTATATTAACCAATATAAAATACGTGAGCTAAACATAGAGTCTGATATATGCACCACATCGAGAGGACCCAATATAGCTTGCCAGGGTATGGAGGCATGACCAGCATGATCACTAATTCAGAGGCCCAACTGAGGGGCTAAGTAGACCTACAATGATATGTAGTTCTGGGACTTTGGGTGTAACTGAGACCCTAGTCCTACTCGGTGCTATGTACTACTCCTAAACTGAATACTGATAGCTCGTTTAAAACTGAAGTTCTGAAGGCTAGGTCAGAACTTCACTACTCTGAAAAACAATTTTCTGAAAAAGTTGTAGACTGAAAAATTTATTAAGTTCTATTTAAAACCTAATGCTAATACCCTGAGCTAAATACTGAAGAAAAGCCAACTCATGTGAAAATATTACAATTTCAGGCTAAACTCTTGACTTCTCAAATCCTTGTAAAAGCTCATGCAAATCAGTGAAACTATGATATAGATTTTCTAAAATAGGATATAAATTTTCTAAAATGGGATATAAATCATATAGAATTCATAAGGACTAAAATCTTATAAAAATTGACATAATAAGGTATGAACTCTAGTTTCATAAAAACCATAAAATCGATTTAGAAGACTGAAGTTCTGGACATAAGGGTGAACAAAACCCTAACTGAAAACCCACATACCTGAATGTAGAAGAATCTTGAACTTGAATTGAGGTTTGAAGCTTTGGGGAAGAAGCCCTAGGTCTAGAGCTTGAGAGAGTTTCTTTTCTTTTCCTGAAGCGTAATCGATGGAATGAGGGAAAAATATTCTAAGTCTCACTAAAAACCCTCAAAAATATAGCTAAAATTACTTAGCTTAGGATTTAAAATAGTAGGAAAAGACTAAAATACCCCTGTGAATATAAATTAAAAACTGCTGGAAATTTTTAAAACTGCATTCCATGATTGGGAACCATGGTATGGATGGTTCCATGAGCCATGGAACCCGCTCGTAGTTCCTTGGGAATTTTCTAGGTTGCAGGCCTGAGTTCCACGAGGGAAAACCATGGCCCGTTGACTATTCCGCGATTCATAGAACCTGTTCGTGGTTCTCAAGCCAAATGCTTGGTCTCTGACTAATTTCCACGGCCGACATCCATGGTCCGTGGAAACTGTTTGTGGTCCCTGACTGTCACTTTGATAGTTCACACTTAGAATTCTGGTTCGTTTTTAGCTTAGAATCTTTAGGGTGTTACAATTTCTTTCCTCCATTGAGGGATCTACATTTTCTATTCTCCAATCTAAGGAAAGAAAGCTGGCTGATAGCCTGTTTGGCCAAGCTTCTAAAATCAGCTTATTTTGAGAAGATTTTTTTAACAAATGCTTTTCAAAAAAGTACTTTTGATGGAAAATAGTTTGTGTTTGGCCAATAGATTTAAAAAGAACTTTTGAGCAGCAATTAGTGTTTGTCCAATAGATTTAAAAGTGCTTCTAAGTGTATTTTTCTCAAAAGTGTTTTCAAAAAAGTACTTTTAGGGAGAAGCTACTTTTTTAGCTTTTGAGAAACACCTTCCGATACTCCCACAAGCACTTATTTTCTACCAAAAGCTTGTCCAAACACCTTAATTTTTCAAAATAAGCACTTTTGAGAAAAAAAAAAGCACTTTTGACAAAAAAATAAGCTTGGCCAAAACAGGCTATGAAAGTCAGAGAAAAATAAAAGTGCACCGGTGAGGAGTCGTTGGTCGCCACTAAGTTGAAAAAGAAAAAAAAGAAAGTAGAGGAACACCGAGAGTGTTCTAGCCTTGACATTGGCGACCTCTCTGATCTCCTGTGCCACCTTTCTTGACCCAACCAACACTGTGAGTTTTTATACTAGTTCTTTTCTGTTGGAGTTTCCTCTCTAGAGATTGAGGGTGGTCAAAACACACTTTTAAATGTCATGGAGGACACTGAGCCGAGTGATAGAGCTCTTTCACCTTTCTCGAGACTATCATTATTGAGAGAGGAGGTTGTGAATGCCACTGTCGCTCTGGGACCTTCTTTAGCTCCCAAGGAAGACCCATCAAAGTTGTATTCTCATCCTACCTATTTGGTGAAATTCCTTGACAAGTTAACAATGCTGAGGATCAGATGCTTCTAAGCTAGGCTCTCTATCTTTTTAGTCAGGTAGCTTTTTCTTTTGCTTGCTCTGGCTTTTTTCCAGCTTTCTCTATTCAACCACTCTCCTATTCTTTTATCATGGCAGGGGTATCTTATTATATCTGAGGCTTCTTCCCACCCATCTATAAATGAAGGGGTTTTGATTCATGAGCTGGAGATGCTCTAAAGGAATGGTCGATGCTCTAGAGGACCAAGCCCGCTCTGCCAAGAGCCAGTTTGTTGTTGAGAGAAATACTTTTTTGATACTAATGCTTAGTTATCTCTCAAATTAAATGGGCTTCGTTCCTAGCTCATGCTCAAGTCGGGAGAGCTTGAGATTTCAATAAAGAGAAGGTAGGAGGCAGCCAAGAGGTGTCTCACCTAACTGCTTTATCTGAAAGGAGCACCCCTGGGACGACATCTGCCAGGGTCGAGATCAGAGCCCTCAGGGATGCAGCAGGTCCCATTTTATCTTACATAATAGATTTGTCCAGAGTGAGGAAAGCTTTGAAGAAAATATTGAGGGCAAGCAGGGAGAGAAGATCATGGATGAAGAAGTACCACTTGAACCATCATCTCAAAAGTATACGGTCGAAGAAACTTTCCACTTTAGAGCTTGTCCCAGAGGACCCCATTGCATTGGATGCGAAGATCCAGCATACTCACCAGCTCGTGGATGCTGATGACTTTAAGCCTCTCGCTCTAGGAGAGATTTCTTCCTTTGTTGACTACCTGTTTGAGCATAGCAATTCAGATGGCCCTTAAGCCTCTCATGCTTATGTTTTGTTATTTTTTGCCCTCATGTAGTTTTTTTCTTTTTTGGGGGGATTTTGATGTACCCCGATGAATATTTAAGACCTCTTACTTTTAGGTTGTAACTTCTCGTTCTTTTACTCTTCTGTCAATTTTTTTATTTGTTTAGGATCTTTATTGTTGAAACCTTTCCTTTTGGGATGGTCTTTTTGTCATGGCCAAAGGTAGCTACCCATTGGTTTTTATAATTTAGGATCTCCTTTCATAATCATCGTACAGTCGAGGCGAGCGTACCCTCAACATGTATATATATTTTATTTTTTATGTATATTTTTCATATGTTTTGACTTTGAGATTAGTCGAGGCCCATTATGTGGAATTTTTGTCATGTTTTTAGCATTTTTGAATAAATTAGGACATCTCCTACTTTCATCAAACGTGAAGAATTAGGATGTATCTTATTTTATAGCAGAACCATCTTAAGGGTGCGAGACTTGTAAAAGAATTTATAATATGATTATTCAATGGCCAATGAATTCATACAAAATAAATTCACAATACATGGAGGGTCTGTGTTGTATTTAGGTAGATCAGTTGGCCTCCCTTCACCTGTATGAGTTGATCATGCATTTTCCTGATGGTGTCTCCGAGCTGAATAGCCAGTCCCTGGTTCTCTATTCTCTAGCTTTCATGAAGCAGTCCATAGTGCTGGGACCTTTGGGTGCCTAGGACTTTGTCTTGGCGTGGAGCCTTTATCTACCTCCTCCCAATTTGCTTGGTGCTTACCTCATTAAAAGCTTTGCCAAAAAAACTCGAGAGGGATAAAAACAAGGCAAAGGATAAAAGCATGTAGCATGAATTGTTATAAAAGGGGGGAGGTGTCTATATTTTTAGCAATAATATCTCTTCAGGTGATTGACGTTCAAATTGTTGTGGAGAGGCATTTTATTCTCTTCCATCAACTAATAGGCTCCTTTACCTGCGATGCTAACCACTTTGTCGGGGACTTAATTTTTCTTCATTTAGACTCCAAGTATTCAATGTCACCTTTCTTGACACCAAATCCTCTAATTTTAAGTGTTAGATCTTGGCGTTATGATTATAATACCTTTCCATCCCCATACACATATGTTTTTATTCTTACACGGCTATTTCCCTGTGTTCATCCAGTAAGTTATACTTTTCTTATTGTCTCATTGTTATTCTCCTCATTTTCCCTCGCCACTCGAATGCTCGGTTCCCCTCATTCTACTAATATTAGTGATTTTGTGTCGTACACTAGCGAGAATAGGGTCTCAACGGTGCTTGACTTCACAATTGTTCTTTGTTCCTAGAGCACTCTTGATAACTCCTCTGTCCAATTGCCTTTCACGGGGTCTAGCCTTTTCTTGAGACTAAGCAACACAATTTTGTTGTTAGACTCCACTTGTCTATTTGCACTTGGATGGTATGGGGAAGCGGTTTTCTTCTTAATTTGCAACTTATCGAAAAGATTTGTGCCTTTTTACACTGATGAATTGAGTTTTGTTATCGCGCGCTATCTCCTGGTGTATGCCAAATCAACAGATGATATGGTCCTAGATAAAGTCAATCAGTTCACATTCTTGGACCTATTGGTAAATACTTGCCTCGACCTATTTTGTAATACCCCAGAATTCAGACCATCATTTAAAGCCTAGGACTCAGAAAACAACTCAGCAAAATTTAATCTCCAGGCAAGACCCATGGGCTGACCCACAAGAGTCAGGGATACAATGGCCCATCAGGGTCCCCGTGGGAAGATCCCAGTGCCATTCCGACCTACCTCAGCCAGACGGGGGCCTTAACGGGCGTCGGAAGTCTGACAGGCCGCGGGGCAACCCGTGGTAGACCACCAGTGGCCCTCTCCAGACCTCCTCAGCTCTGATGGGCTATCACCACGGCCGTCGAGGATGCAACAGGCCGTGGGAGCCATCATGGGAACCGACCAGGGAGCCAACCCCAGCCTGCCCTCCTCCGACGCAGGGCCGATGGGCCATAGCAAGTCTGACGCCCGTCGGGTAGCCCGTCCGGTGGAAAATTTCTGCAGCTCCTGCTTTTAAGTTGGGGGCATTCTGGTCTTTTCCCAATTCTTTTAACTCCGATCCTAAGTCATTTTGGGAGTAATTAAAGGGTTTTTATGCTTTTCCTCTTATAACTCCTAAACAAATTTGACACTTAGCAAATCTTATCAGAAAAGAAGTGTTTCCTCTCAAGAACCAGCAAAGAGGGTTTTCTTCAAGTTCAGCCCAAAAATCCAAAGGATTTCTCCGTAGTTCCTGTTACGTTCATTTTCGAATAATTCAAAAACTACTTCACAACTTTCATGGCAAAAAACTCATTTATTTGATTTTTATTTTTAAAGAGGGAATAGTTTAAAGAAAGAGTAAAAAAGAGGAGTCGCCACTTAATTTTAGGAAAATTAAGAAACCGTTTAAAAAAAAGTAATTTCGAAAAAAAGAAAACCTTTTATTTGAAAACCAGAGTTCGGGTAAGGGTTCAAGTTAAATTCAAAAGAAGGTGTTAAGCATTTTCGAAAATCCACAAAGTGTGGTTCCCGATGAATTTAAAACATTTGGCTAATTTTGAAAATTCTTATTTAAAAATGAGTAAAAATTATTTTGATACTGATTCATTTGATTCATTTCAAGTGATGAAATAAACCAAATATCAACGTTTCAAAATAATTCAACTTTAACATTTTCATCCTATTTAAGCTTTTGAGTTAAAGAATTAACTCAATTTATTAAACATGGATTACGTCTACTTAATAACTATGAAAGAACATAAAAAAGTTCTCAAGTCATTCTTAGTAGCTTAAGTTTGCCTAAATTAAAACGCATTTGATAAGAGCTTGTGCGGATAAAATATTTTAATATAAAGAAAACCAAAATGAATTCTAAATAACTCCACGGGGATTTATCCAAGCTAACTAAAAGAACTTAATAACATAAGTAAAAGTATACAAATAAATTGCTAAACTAAGGGAAAGAAATGGGTTTAGGCAACTTAGGCCCAAACCCCGTAAAGATCCAGATTTTGGAGTTAAAATCATTTGGGCTTAGCCCACTTCTGCATCGTATATTAGCCTATATACCGCTTGTATATTCCTGTATATCAGCTTCCATTTTTCCATTTTTGCTTCTTGGATCCTGTATATCATCTTCCTGGAGGTGTATATTGTTGTATGTCGCCAATATTACGAGGTATATCAGTGTATACCAGCTCTTTAACTCGAAAGAATTGGCTTAGCTAAGCCCCAAATGGAGATACAAGGATGGGGAGTCCAAATGGACTCAATGAAGGAGTTCATGCCAAGAAAAAATAAATATCGGATAAATATCAAAGAAAAACTTGTTTAATAATCACATGATTAAGCAAATTAAATGAATAAACTAAGTGTTTGATCCATATAAAATCACAGGCCACAATCTTTAAAAAAACAAAATCTCTTAAGAATATATAACCAATCTTTAGCCATCTTCAAACAAATTATACTAATGACCAAACATCTTCTTCTTAGTCTTACACATAATAAGCTGCTGGAAACCCAATTTGGATCTTTAAGCACTTTTTGCAAAACATACTAGTCTAGGGCAGTGAATTCATGGTTGAAACCAATTCATGGAACTTGAATATCTCAGTATTACTAAACATGCTAAAGTAGAGGTCATCAACCCAATTTAGCATACAAGTTAAGCTTGTAAACAAGCAGGAAACATATACTAAAACTTCACCCAAACAACCAAGAGTTTAAGTCTTAGAGCCCGTTTGGATTGGCTTATTTTAAGTGCTTTTTAAGTTAAAATAGTTTTAAGCTGTTTTATAGTGTTTGGGTAAGGTAAAAGGGTGCTTCTGGACACTTAATTTTAAGTCAAAATAGCAAAAAAAAGGTAAAAGCTAAAAGCTGGAATTTTCAACTTAAAAAATAGCTTAAAATATGCTATCCAAATAGACTCTTACTCGAATGTAAAAAATAAGTTGCTGACAAGAGAATAGGCTAAGAAGAAGTAGAAAAAAAACAAGCACATGATTAGGAAATTTAGAATGTTTATAAAGGAGATAGCTGTTAAACTGCAAAACTGTTATTCCATAAGTTCGAAAGCCACCATTTCTAAATTACACAGACCCAACACAAAATTCAAAACAACAAATCAAAACAAAAACCCAAAACTATGACTAATCAATTCACACAAACAAGTATCATTCATGAACACACGCAACCGTTTTGAAATGGGGAGAACAACGAACAAGGAAAACAAACGAAAATTTTAAGAACTTCAGGGATCAACAACCACTTCAACTGAATAGATGTAAAGCTAACATTCATAATTTTTTAACACCAAATCAAGAAAAACATCCTAAAACCAGCAGGTATATTTCTAAGAAAAGAAATAGCAGAGATCTTTACATTATGCTAAAAGGAACAAAAAGGAAAGGAAGGGATAATGGGTTTACCTTTTTTCGGGCAGCAACTGGGACAGACGAGTTGATTTTTTCCGATGAATTTCCAACGAATTCAACGTTCGAAATGCAACGAGCAAACCCAAGAAAATCTCAAAAGAAAAAAGTAGTATTTTTCTTACTTTCCTTCACCTTGAATTCTCAGATTTCCCCAAAAATCAGAGAAAAAGACTCTCTAGGATTTTTGCTATCTGAAAACTCTCCCCTCAATAGTAAACAAAGGTTGCTTATATAGGAGAGAATTAGAGGGGGAAATAGAGGGTTTTTCGGATAAGGGTTGGAGAATTTTCGAAATTAAAAACTAAATCCCTCAGATGCTCACACATTGGTACTCTCAGTACCAAAATCGATCATAGACCATCGATTTAGAGGGAAATCCGCCACGATTCTAGGAAGAGGAACGTTGCAAAGGCCAGCTGGATGATTTCCAAGTTCTTCTAGAACCTGGACAGCACAACAAATTCGTACCAACAAATGAAAATGAGAGGGAATCAACGGAGGGGTTGACGATTCCTGGAAATTGGGCGTCGTTTGGAGCTGATTTGGTTGTCATCTGGAGCTGGGTTGATGGAGGTGAGTACTGGGTGGCGTTGTTGTTGTCGTCGTTTTTTCTAACAGACGAAGAGAGAGAGAGAAGGTAAAGGGTCATTTGGTTTGTGTGAAGTGAAAGAGGGAATATGGGCTGATGGGTATTTAGGGGTTTATGGGCCGGGTCGGTGATTATTGTTGTTGGGCTGAAGCATGGGAATTGCTAGTCCAAGTCAGTTGGAGGAACAAGGGGTTATGAGGTGTTTAGGATATGGCCATGTGGCCAGATTTTAGCCAAATTAAATTGGGATTGTAGCCAATTTAGACCTAATTGAATAAATTTAAAAGGAATTAGGCCGTAATTGAAATTGGGACGAACTAAATACCATTAACTTAACCGAGCTTTCATTATTTGAAATAACTAAAATAATTAATTCACCCTCATGTTAAATCGTGTGCTTATAAAATATCAATTTTCACAATTTCATTCCCGTTTGAATTATTTTGATCAAAATAGACAGTTTCAAATATTTTGAAATAATTTTGGAAAAATCCTTTGAATATCTACTAAAATTTTCAAAATAGTATACATCTATATATATTATGAATATACGTAGACGTATGTTATTCATGAAAATTTATAGAATATTCTTTGAAAAATTCTCTTAATTAATTATTTAAAATTATTTAAAGTCTAAAAGCTCGATAATTAATCAAATTGTGGAGGGTAAAAATTAGGTGTCAACAACTGCCCCTCCCTTTGGGTAGGGTGAGCGTATTGAACACTTGGCAAAGAGAATTGACGATCCCAATTTTATCCGATCACTAGTTCATCTCTGGGAAGCGATTGGCTTTAGCATGAATTTTAAGGAATTATGGCCAAACTCCGGTATCGAGTTTCCTACATATCTCAGATTACATGAGAATTCAGGCCACTTGTAGTTCAAGACGCTTGATTTTACGCATGATTTTTTAAAGAATTCCAAATCATTTCGATTTTATAGTACGGAGAGACCGAAAAGTTGGGAAGTAAGAGAATTGGGGGGAGTTTGGAATGCAGTCGAGTTTTCAACATAGAGCCTGCCTACATATCCCAAGATTCAGGGAATCAGGCTGCTTGTAGTTTGACTCAATCGGTGAAAAAGGTTGTCTTTATGCTAAGACAAACTTTGGCTTAGGATGAGTGACAAATGAGTCGAGTTATGGAAAGAGTCTTGCAACCTCTCAACCATGAATGTGGAGCTCTTCACATCCATAGGTAAGAACATACTTGGACATAATTTCCAAAACTCTAAGTGCATTATCACCCAGATTTGAAAAAGAGAGATATTGCTTCTAATTGTGAGTTAAAGATTACCTTGGAAGCGAAACTGGAAACTTAAATTTTTGATAAAATAAAAGGAATAACCCACATGCCTTCTTACAGGGGTGTGGTTTGATTGTGGTGAAAGTCAATCCTTAACTCGCGCACAAAGAGTTTGATATTCCTCTTTGAACTATGTCCCAGTTTGCTTCTAAGAAAAAGTTCCACGTTGTGTTGCGTCCATTTTGACATCGTCCGCACCTGTGGCTTGTATATGCTACAAAAATCTGAGCTAAAATAGAAGATGTAATATTATGGTGATACCATCTTCGATTGATAACGTCCTTTGTAACATCCAAACGAAGTTGTTCTGCTTGTGTAGATATGTGGTCGTCACTTTGACGATTTCTTTTTAGATTTATGGGGTCACATTGATGCCTATATCAATATGCGGAGTCACTTTGACGTGTTGAATAATTGGTTTCACTTTGACGTTGATAAATAAGTGGTGTCACTTTGACGCCAATGAATATTTGAAATTACTTTGATACCTATAAATAAGTAGTGTCACTTTGACGCCAATGAATATTTGAAATCATTTTGATACCAATGAATAAGTAGTGTCACTTTGATGTCAATGAATATTTGGAATCACTTTGATACCAATAAATGAGTGGAGTCACCTTGCGGCCAACCAATAAGTAGTATTCCTTTGATACTGATGAATGTATGGTGTCACCATGACGCCAGACCAATAAGTGGTATCACTTTGATACTACTAAATAGGTGGTGTCACCTTGATGCCAAACCAATAAGTGGTATCACTTTGATACTGCTAAATTAGTGGTGTCACCTTGACGCCAGACCAATAAGTGGTATCACTTTGATACTGCTAAATAGGTGGTGTTACCTTGATGCCAATAAATAATTAGTATCACTTTGATACTTGATAAATATGTGGTGTCACCTTGACGCCGATCAATAAGTGGTATCACTTTGATACCGATAAACATGTGGTGTCACCTTGACGCCAATAAATAAGTGGTATCATTTTGATACTGATGAATATATAGTGTCACTTTGATGCTGATAAATAATTGATATCACTTTGATACTGATAAATATGTGGTATCACCTTGACGCCAATAAGTGATATCACTTTGATATCGATAAATGTATGGTGTCACCTTGACTCCAGATCAATAAGTGGTATTACTTTGATACTGCTAAATAGGTGGTGTCACCTTGACGCCGATAAATAAGTGATATCACTTTGATACTGATAAATATGTGGTGTCACCTTGACGCTGATTAATAAATGGTATCACTTTGATACTGATAAATATGTGGTGTCACCTTGAGGTCAATAAATAATTGGTATCACTTTGATACTTGATAAATATGTGGTGTCACCTTGACGCCGATCAATAAGTGGTATCACTTTGATACCGATACACATGTGGTATCACCTTGACGCCAATAAATAAATGGTATCATTTTGATACAGGTAAATATGTGGTGTCATCTTGACGCCAATAAATAAGTTGTATCACTTTGATACCGATAAACATGTGGTGTCACCTTGACGCCAATAAATAAGTGGTATCACTTTGATACTGATAAATACACTAAATATAATAAATATGTCATGTTGAAGGAGGTGACAGTCCAACATAATATCATATGTCACATTGAAGGAGGTGACGGTTCAATATAATATAATGTGTCACATTGAAGGAAGTGATAATCCAACATAATAATATGTCACATTGAAGGAGGTGATGGTCCAACATAATATATATATGTCACGTTGAAGGAGGTGACGGTCTAACATAATATAATATGTCACGTTGAAGGAGGTGACGGTCCAACATAATATCATATGTCAAGTTGAAGGAGGTGACGGTCCAGCATAATATCATATGTCACGTTGAAGGAAGTGACGGTCCAACATAATATGTCATTCCTGCCAGAATGAGTATAAAGAACAAAATAGTTGTTAATGGGGTAAACACCAAAATAAGGCGTAAGGATATAGTCATTCGACTTGTGCCGACGAATAGGCTTGTTGTTTAACATCTCCAGTTGTTTTTGAAGACTTTGTCGTTCCTGCGCTCACAGAAAACTTCTTAGTTTTAAAAATAAAGAGATTAACCCATGTCAAACCATCTAAACGTGTCATAATAACCTGGTAGCTATGAAAAGCGTGTGATCCCAGACAAATGTGTTGAGAGGGATCCTAACATTGAATGAAGGCTCTAATGGCCGATTAGGGATACAACATAAGGTACGTCCCTGTCTTAAATAGAATCTCTTAAAGAGAGAATTTGTTGATAAAGAAAGTATATAAAGCTTTGAAGTTGAACAAAGATTTTTGAAATTTTTGAAATTGTTTAACCGTTTCAAAAAGTTGCCTTCGTTTCCAGTCGAAGGCTACTTAATTGAAATAGTTTTGAAAGAAATGAAGAACTGACTGATTCAAACATGCCTCAGTTTGAAACAGTGGGGAGACTGAATCCTTATGTAGGATTCCCTACGTATCTTGCTGGAACAAGAATCAGGTCAGACGTAGTTCGGGCCCGAAACTGATAGAATTTTGCAAAGAACATAAAATTTAAGTAAAAGAATAAAGTATTAGATTCGTCAAGATATGAATCGATCTGTTGAACTAGATCCTTTGCATCGAGAATTCTCAAAAGGACTTGTGCATGTCCTGTGTCCGGTGATCTTCTGGCTTGATTTCTTCAAATTTTGAGAGAATCCATTATCATTTGGCCCCAGCAAGATTTGAAGAACGTCACCTGCGTAACTCAAAAGTACAATCATCAATAACGCAATAAAGTGATCGTAATAAATCAAAGGGTATAATAGAGGATAAGTGTGAAGATAAAGTCATTTGGCTTATGATCTGGTAATCCAAATGATATCCCAAAGTTCTGGTCATTGTGCCTGGCCATTTTCCCTATAAAAATTTAGAGAAAGTGTTAAGATTGTAATAAAGCGACAAGAATAAATTAAGAGATAAAGTGAGAAGAGAAGTTGTCTGGGTATTTATTCCAAGGCCGTGGTGAGTCCATCAAAGTTCTTTATCACGCTTGGTGATCTTAGCATTGTCAATTTTGTGACTTCATTTTTCCTGCAATCAAATAAAAATTCTTAGTTTTGAAAGACTGATTCGTGTTGGCTTTGCCTTGCTATCCTGGTGCTCCTTCTTGTACTTGATTTTCACACTTATCTGGTCTTAAAATGCAGTCTTGATGGAATTTTTGAGGACCTTCCTCAAAAATTCTGTCCCAGTCTAAGACACAGAAAACTCTTGAACTTCTTTGTAGATTATGTTATCGTTTAATATGGAATTTTTTAGATCCATATCAAAAATTCTACCCCAGTTGCAGCTTCAACAAACTTCAGTGTTCAAATGTCAAATTTCGTAGAATTTTTGAGACCTTCTCAAAAATTATGCCCCAGTTGCATGCTT
This sequence comes from Jaltomata sinuosa, assembly GCA_003996215.1. Lineage (NCBI taxonomy): Eukaryota > Viridiplantae > Streptophyta > Magnoliopsida > Solanales > Solanaceae > Jaltomata > Jaltomata sinuosa. The sequence continues at coordinate 48,837 of QJPP01003480.1, forward strand.
CAATGTGATCTCCAATTCTGACTTGTTGGAGAAGATCTTCTTCTAGAGAATTTTTGAGATCCTCTAAAAAATTCTGCCCCAGTTTCCACTACAAAAGGAAATGGAAATCTTACGGGGGGTATGACCGAGCCGGTGTGTTGCCTACGTATTTCACTATGAAAATTAGGTCAAACGTAGTTCTAACATAAAACAAAGGGAAATTGAAATTTTTCTGATAACGTGACCGAAGCCAAATAGGCCGCCTACGTATTCCACTAGGAAAATTAGGTCGAACGTAGTTCACATTACAAGTAGAAGCGCGATTACAAGGAAATCATAACATAAGATACGATTACAAGGAAATAAAATGACAAAGTGCGAATACAAGGAAAGAAAACGATAACATAAAATCGAAGGACTCCAAAAGTGCGACCTTGAGAAAACTTCATTCTTCTTTGCAACTGATCATGCAAAGAGTTACTTCTTGTTATTTGGCAATGGATTGTTGTTCATATTTGCTGGAGCTTCTGCAAGTTTTATCACCTTATCGTCAATCAAGTCTTGAATCTTATGCTTGAGATATAGACACCCTTCTATACTATGTCCTACTGCACCTGAGTGATAATCACAACGTTGATTGGCTCGATACCATTTTGCAGTAGGATTCATTGGTTTTCCCTCAATCGGGTGGAGTATTCCAGCCACTTTCAACCTCTCAAAGATTTGAGTTCGAGTTTTTGCTAATGGTGTGAAGACTCTAGAAGGTTTCTTTTCAATGTTAGGAGGAGATACGTTGTTGTAGAAATTCTGTGAGCTTTGAGCATGTGCATTGTAGACTGGATATGGTGAACGTGAAGGTTGTTGATGATGTGAGATACCTCCTCAAATCATCACTCTCATAACCTCTTTGTCTTTTTTCTTTCCGTTTCCAAAAGAGCCAGTTTGGAAGGCCTTATTAGCGGACTACAATGCTGTGAAGTTTGTTAGTTTTCCAGTCTTGAGGCCATCTTCAATCATTTCTTTGGTTTTGATAATTTTAGCAAAAGTTTTTCCACTCATTGTTATCATTCGTTCATAAAATTTTGGGTCTACAGCCTGAATAAAGTAAGTGATCATTTTTGCTTCCTCCATAAGGGGGTGTACTCTGGAAGCTTCTTCTCTCCAACGTATGGCATAATTGCGGAAGCCTTCAGTGGATTTCTGCCTTAACTTTGTAATAGAGATTCTGTCAGAAGCGATCTCAACATGAAATTTGTTGTGATCCACAAAAGCATTTGCCAAATCGTCCCATGAATTCCATTTGGTTACATCCTGCATAGAGTACCATTCTAAAGCCTTTCCACTCAAACTTTGATTAAATAGCTTGATTCTTATGCCTTCATTTCTTCCCACACCGATCAATTTTTCACAATAGACCTTCAAGTGAAAGAAAGAATTTCCAGAACCATCAAATTCTCAAATTTTGGAATCTTGTAACTCGGTGGCAACTCAATCTCAGGAAATGCACATAACTCTTCATATCTCACACTTTGGTTATTACCAAGCCCACGAAGACTTCTTATAGCATCTTCCAAACTTTTGAGCTTTTTATTCATCATTGGCCACTTTTGTCTCATTTTCAGTTTCAACATACTGATCAGCATTTATATGATATAGTCCTTGAGTTTGTGTCATTGGAGGAGCGGTGGTATAGGTGTACACAGGTGGAGCATGGTGCGTCACCGATACATTCTGAGCCTTTGGAGGAGCAAATGTGTACACAAGGGGAACATTCTGAGAAGCATGAACATTTTGAACTTGTTGAGAAGTAGTGAAATGATCCCCCTGATCAAACTCCTCTGAGGTTGGAAACATAGGTCCCTTGACGAACATCAGGAGGTAGGGTCACGCTTGGTGCATTTTGAGAAGCAGTTCTGTTTTGCATCACCATGAGCCTTAGTTCTGCGATTTGTTGCTCTAGACTAGCAAAGATCTTTGGTGTTATTTCCGATCTTGCTGACGTGCCAGAGTTTGTTGCGACAGTCAAAGGGGAGATTGTCTCAGATAAAGTGATTGTGTTGATTAAACTGGGGTCCATGGTTGAACGAGTCTTTTTGGTAGCCCAAATAAGAAATGGTGAGTGTATAGTAACTTTTTTGACCTTAGATCGAGTGAAATACGGATGTACTGCCAGCGAGTACTTTAAAATGCTTGTTTTGGTGAAGTGAGCAAGTTTGATTACCAACACAAATCAGCCTCTCTATGGAAAGAAAAACACTCAAAAGGTAAAAGCGTTAGTCTATTGATCGTAATAATTAATCAAAGTACATAGAACAAATAACATTTATTTTGCTCGAAACAAGACTAGTCCAAAATTTTGAGGAACGAGACTTTTGAGAGATTATTGAATGGACGGGATTTTGGTCAAAAGGAGAGGATTTTAATCGAAGTGGCTATTTGAAGAAAGGTATAAACGTTTATGCTCAATTTCGGTAACATGAGTTGAATTTTTTGAGAGAAAATACAAAGTTTTGAAAAATTATGTAGAAATAACGACGCACTAGAACTTTGATGAAATGTTTAATCGATCTTGGATATAATATGTATGATAAAGTGATTTATAAGGGTAATGGGGTCAACGTGAATTTTAACGGTGACCTAATAATGTTTCTAGAAAAATTGAAACGAAAACTTGAGGATTTTAAGCAAAATTGAAGATGGACCTTTAAAAAGTATTTTTAGGAAGACTCAAATTTGAGTTTATATGCCTAATGACGCTCTAGGATATTGGAATGGAATAATGGACTAGTCGCGTCTAAAACAAAACACATGTATTTTAAACACACAAATAAGCACGGACGAAGCAAATTGTGAATCATTTAGCACATAAATAATATATAGCGCATCCTAACATATATGTGACCTTTTAAGCCAAAGGTAAGCCTAACGTTTGAAGGATGCACTTGTAAGATGCCCTATTCCCCCAAAAAATGTATTATACAAATTTTATGAATAAACTAAATGGGGATACACAATAAGGAAAATGAAAAATAAATAATATCAGTCTCACACAGGGGAACAATCCTAAACTAAACCGCCTTGGAGGTCCTCCATTCTTGAACTTCTTGATATTTCCGAATGTATTTCGGATAAAGATCTTTCTTTGATTTACAACAAAAGAAACTATCTATAAACTAATAAATTTCTAACCCCTAGGAACAATGGTTCGTACAATTCGGTGTATATATCCTTCAAATTTATCAAATAGTTGGATGATTGTCTTTTATTAGCCGTGGGCCAATTAGACGCAAGATGGTCTTCTTACGAACTTAATATCCCTTGGATATTAAGACGTCTAGGTCAATGCCTATTCACAGGATTTGGTATCGCTCTATCCTAAGTTTACTAGAATTGATTTATTTGAAAAGAACCGGGAACCCAAGCGGACAACCGCGGGCTAAAACAACAAGTGACCGTTAACCGACCGCGGGTCAACTACTTCACTCGTCTGTTTTTAGAAAGGGTATTTTTAGTGAAGGACGACTGCAAATACTTGTATAATCGCCCTTTTTCCTAATGCAAACTAATGCTTTGCCAAGGGAGGTGGAATATGCCATGAAAATGCAACAATAATAATTTAAGTAAACAAATAATTGCGAAAAGTAACAAATATTACAAATAAAGATTAGCCAAATAAATAAATCCTTTTGGTTAGAACCTAGATGAATCCCCAGCAGAGTCGCCATTCTGTTACGTTCGTTTTCGAATAATTCAAAAACTATTTCGCAACTTTTGTGGCGAAAAACTCATTTATTTGATTTTTATTTTTAAAGAGGGAATAGTTTAAAGAAAGAGTAAAAAAGAGGAGTCGCCACTTAATTTTAGGAAAATTAAGAAACCATTTTTAAAAATGTAATTTCAAAAAAAAGAAAACCTTTTATTTGAAAACCAGAGTTCAGGTAAGGGTTCAAGTTAAATTCAAACGAAGGTGTTAGGCACTTTCGAAAATCCACAAACTGTGATTCCCAACGAATTTAAAACATTTGGCTAATTTTGAAATTTTTTTTTTAAAAATAAGTAAAAATTATTTTGATACTGTTTCATTTGATTCATTTCAAATGATGAAATAAACCAAATATCGGCGTTTCAAAATAATTCAACTTTAACAATTTCATCCTATTTAAGCCTTTGAGTTAAAGAATTAACTAAATTTCTTAAACATGGATTACGTCTACTTAATAACTATGAAAGAACATAAAAAAGTTCTCAAGTCATTCTTAGTAGCTTAAGTTTGCCTAAATTAAATCGCATTTGATAAGCACTTGTGCGGATAAAACATTTGAATATAAGAAAAAACAAAATGAATTCTAAATAACTCCACGGGGATTTATCCAAACTAACTAAAAGAACTTAATAAGTAAAAGTATAAAAATAAATTGCTAAACTAAGGGAAAGAAATGGGTTTAGGCAACTTAGGCCCAAACCCCGTAAAGATCCAGATTTTGGAGTTAAAATCATTTGGGCTTAGCCCACTTCTGCATCATATATTAGCCTGTATACTGCTTGTATATTCCTGTATATCAGTTTCCATTTATCCATTTTTGCTTCTTGGATCCTGTATATCATCTTCCTGGAGGTGTATATTGATGTATGTCGTCAATATTCCGAGGTATATCAGTGTATACGAGCTCTTTGACTCGAAAGAATTGCCTTAGCTAAGCCCCAAATGGAGATGCAAGGATGGGGAGTCCAAATGGACTCAATGAAGGAGTTCATGCCAAGAAAAAATAAATATCGGATAAATATCAAAGCAAAACTTGTTTAATAATCACATGATTAAGCAAATTAAATGAATAGACTAAGTGTTTGATCCATATAAAATCACAGGCCACAATCTTTAAAAAAAAAGCTCTTAAGAATATATAACCAATCTTTAGCCATCTTCAAACAAATTATACTAATGACCAAACATCTTCTTCTTCGTCTTACACGTGTTAAGCTGCTGAAAACCCAATTTGGATCTCTAAGCACGTTTTGCAAAACATACTAGTCTAGAGCAGTAAATTCATGGTTGAAACCAATTCATGGAACTTGAATATCTCAGTATTACTAAACATGCTAAAGTAGAGGTCAGCAACTCAATTTAGCATACAAGTTAATCTTGTAAACAAGCAGGAAACATATACTAAAACTTCACCCAAACTACCAAGAGTTTAAGTCTTAGAGCCCGTTTGGATTGGCTTATTTTAAGTGCTTTTTAAGTTAAAATAGCTTTTAAGCTGTTTTATAGTGTTTGGGTAAGGTTAAAAAGTGCTTCTGGACACTTAATTTTAAGTCAAAATAGCAAAAAAAAAAGTTAAAAGCTAAAAGCTGGAATTTCCAACTTAAAAAAAAGTAGCTTAAAATAAGCCAATCCAAACAGGCTCTTACTCGAATGTAAAAAATAAGATGCTGACAAGAGAATAGGCTTAGAAGAAAAAAAAAAACATGATACTGGAAACCAAAATGATTGTGACCATTTTTTTTAAAGATAAGGAAATTTAGAATGTTTATAAAGGAGATAGTTGTTAAACTGCAAAACTATTACTCCATAAGTTCGAAAGCCACCATTTTTAAATTATACAGACCCAACACAACATTCAAAAAAACAAATCAAAACGAAAACCCAAAACTATGACTAATCAATTCACACAAACAAGTATCATTCATGAACACACGCAACCGTTTTGAAATGGTGAGAACAACGAACAAGGAAAACAAACGAAAATTTAAGAACTTCAGGGATTAACAACAACTTCAACTGAACAGATTTAAAGCTAACATTCATAATTTTTTAACACCAAATCAAGCAAAACAGCCTAAAACAAGAAGGTATATTTCTAAGAAAAGAAAGAGCAAAGATCTTTACATTATGCTAAAAGGAACAAAAAGGAAAGGAAGGGATAATGGGTTTACCTTTTTTCGGGCAGCAACTGGGACAAATAAGTTGAGTTTTTACGATGACTTTCCAACGAATTGAACTTTCGAAATGCAACGAGCAAACGCAGGAAAATCTCAAAAGAAAACAATAGTATTTTTCATACTTTCCTTCACCTTGAATTCTCATATTTCCCCAAAAATCAGAGAAAAAGACTCTCTAGGATTTTTGCTATCTGAAAATTGTCCCCTCAACAGTAAACAAAGGGGGTTTATATAGGAGAGAATTTGGGGGGGGGGGGGGAATAGAGGGTTTTTCGGATAAGGGTTGGAGAATTTTCGAAATTCAAAACCAAATCCCTCAGATGCTCACACGTTGGTACTCTCAGTACCAAAATCGATCATAGACCATCGATTTAGAGGGAAATCCGTTGTGATTCTAGGAAGAGGAACATCGCAAAGACCAGCTGGATGATTTTTGGTTCTTCTAGAACCTGGACAACACAATAAATTCGTACCAACAAACGAAAATGAGAGTGAATTAACGGAGGGGCTGATGATTCCTGGAAATTGGGCATCGTTTGGAGTTGATTTGGTTGTCATCTGGAGCTGGGTTGATGGAGGTGAGTACTAGGTGGCGTTTTGTTGTCATCGTCTGTTCTAACAGAATAAGAGAGAGAGAGAGAGAGAGAGAGAGAGAGAGAGAGAGGGTAAAGGGTCGTTTGGTTTGTGTGAAGTGAAAAAGAGAATATGGGCTGATGGGTATTTAGGGGTTATGGGCCGGGTCGGTGATTATTGTTGTTGGGCTGAAGCGTGGGAATTGTTGGTCCAAGTCAGCTGGAGGAACAAGGGGTTATGAGGTGTTTAGGATACAAATGTGGCCAGATTTTAGCCAAATTAAATTGGGATTGTAGCCAATTTAGACCTAATTGAATAAATTTAAAAGGAATTAGGCCGTAATTGAAATTGGGACGAACTAAATACCATTAACTTAACCGAGCTTTCATTATTTGAAATAACTAAAATAATTAATTCACCCTCATGTTAAATCGTGTGCTTATAATATATCAATTTTCACAATTTCATTCCCGTGTGAATTATTTTGATCAAAATAGACAGTTTCAATCATTTTGAAATAATTTTGGAAAAATCCTTTGAATATCTACTAAAATTTCCAAAATAGTATACATCTATATATATTATGAATATATGTAGACGTATGTTATTCATGAAAATTTATAGAATACTCTTTGAAAAATTCTCTTAATTAATTATTTAAAATTGTTTAAAGTCTAAAAGCTCGATAATTAATCAAATAGTGGAGGGTAAAAATTGGGTTTTAACAGTTTCTTCTCCAGGTATATGGGTATTCAATGAGGATTTCCTTTCACCCTCATGCCCAAAGATCAGTTTTTATTTATGATTTCTTTAAATTATGATTCTAGGGTTCATACCCAATTATGCATGTTTTTACAGAATTGAATTTCTTATGATACTATATGTCTCCTGTACATGTTTAAGGAATATTTCATGAATTTTTTCAGATATTTTCTTAAAATCCTTGGAATTTAGATGAAACAGACATAGCCTGGATTTACAGTATCTTTTGCATGAATTAGCTTTCTTTTCCAGAACTTGGCATGAAATTGTAGTATTTTCACATGAAGTAGCTTTTCTTCAAAATTCAGCCTATTCTGCTAAGCACTCAGTTTTAAAGCATGAAATTAGTCAGTTATCAGCCTGCAGCTCTTCAGAAGAATAGAATGCTTTCAGTCTTAGCATTATATTGCATTCTTAGATGGTTATCAGTATTTGAGCTATCCAGCACTTCAGTTTACATTTATTTCTTATACATTAAGTTGGGAGTAGGCTTAGTACCGAGTGGACAAAGGGATGAAGGCTATGCTGTTAGCTTTAGGTTGAGACCTTTAGTAGCAGTCCTTGAGTCCCAGAACTATGGCACCACCATAGGTCAGAAAGGGGTCAGCTGTCAGCTTTAGGCTGGTCACCCTTGTCCCTTGTGGACATCAGCTTAGTGGATCCACGTCAGCTTTATTTGTACCCTTGGCACGGTATGAACACCCTACCATCTAGGGTTACAGTTTGGCCCCATAGTTGGCTCAGCTTGGGGTATATTAGTTAATAATATCTCCCACATTTAAATTCATGTTGCATTAACTATGTACTCAGTATCTGTTTCAGCATTCAGCTCAACATATTATATTTATGTTAGTACTTTGTCATTGTATCCAGCTTAGCTTTCAGTTTATGCTTTAGTATATATATTTCCATGTTCAGTTATTATGTTTTTCAGCTTAGCCCATATCCCGCATGCTAAGTACATTCGATGTACTGACGCATACTTTTGTGCTACATCATTTTATGATGTAGGTTTAGGTGCTCAGCATCCAGATCGCGCTTAGCTCATTTCCGGTCCTTATTTAGTAGCCTCATTAGTGAGTCCTTAGAGTTTGAGGACAACATACATTCTCTAGCTTACTGTCTTATTATTTAAGTTTTCAGATTGTTAGAGTTAGCTGGGGGCATGTCCCAACAACTCCTATCAGTTAGAGGCTTTCAGAGATAGAGTAGATTCAGCTATTGAGTTGTTAGTGTTATTTTCAGTCATCACTATACTCTCTCTATATTTTTTTATTCAGATATGTTTTGGGCTCTTTTCCACTTCAGATATTAAATTCTTTTTAGCTTCTGCACAATATACATTTTAATTAAAATTTTCTAGATATGCCAGACCATGGGTTAGCTTGGGGTCACTTGTGACACTAATCACCATGTTACGTATAGGGGGTAGACTCAGGGCATGACAAACTTGGTATCAGAGCATCAGGTTTAAGTGTCCTAGGGTGTCTGAAAACCGCATCGAGTAGAGTCTTCTTCATGGGTGTGAAGTGCGCCACACTTATGGGGGAGAAGCTATGAGATGTCATTAGCAACAACTTTCCTTCTTTCTTTTCCATCTCGTTCTATAGAGTATGAACTTTATTTAATCTCCTTCTAACTCATATTTTTCACATTTAAGTGAAAATGCCTCCCAGAAGAGCTAACATCAGGAATCAACTAGCCAGCAGCTCCAGCAGACCCATTGAATGAGCAAGTCATGCATTCCGAGTTCAAGGATGCATTTCAAGTGCTTGCCCAGGCCATGACAGCTCAGGTCAATCAACGAGCTATGGCACGAGCTCCACCTCAGACTAACAATGCTGCAGCTAGAATCAGGGACTTCACTCAGATAAAACCTCCAGAATTTCATGGGTCCAAGTCAGAAGAGGATCAACAAGAGTTTCTTGATGATATCCAGAAGGTGACAGACATTATGGGTGTCACTCCAGTCGAGAGTGCAGATTTAGCTGCCTATCAGCTGAAGGGAGTGGCTTACACTTGGTATTAGCAATGGAATGAATCTCATTGTAAAAGTGCAAGTCCAGTGGGTTGGAACCAGTTCAAGACTGCTTTTTTGGATAGGTTCTTCCCACTTGAGATCAGAGAGGCCAAGGTCCAGGAATTCATAAACTTGAAGCAGAATGATATGAGTGTGAAGGAGTATACACTCAAGTTCACACAGCTGTCTAAATATGCTCCAGCAGTAGTAGCTGACTCTAGAGCCTGCATGAGTAAGTTCGTATCTAGGGTGTCCGATAATGTGGTCAAGGAATGCAAGACTGCCATTCTTGTTAAGGAAATGGACATCTCTAGCTTGGTTACTTATGCTCAGCACATGGAGGAAGACAAAATCAAGGAGAGGGGAGGAGATAGTAAGAGAGCTAGAAAAGGTGATTTCAACTACTCTCATCAGAAGTCAGGGGGTGGTAACCGCTCTCAGTTCCATTAGAAATCTTCAACTCTAACTCCATCTTCTGCTAGTGCCCCAGTTCCTAAGTTCAGACAGGATCAATGGGATAGAGCGCCAGGCTCTAAGTCCCAAGGTACATTCACTAGCGGGCGCACTCATTCGGTTTGCAAGAAGTGTGGTAGGAACCATCAGGGTGAGTGTATGGAAGGTAGTGGAAATTGCTTTGGATGTGGCAAGCCAGGCCATAGGATGAGAGATTGTCCAGCAGCTTCTCAGAAGGACAAGGATGTTCGCCCGCAGAATCAAGCTAGTTCTATAGCAGCTCTAGAGGGTTGCCCAGTCAGTAGGGTGCCTCGTCCAGTACAGGTAGTGGTTAGTGCCAAAACAGGTTGTATGCCATTCAGACTCAACAGGACCAGGAGGATTCTCCCGATGTGGTCACTAGTACATTACAAGTCTTCCATCTAGATATTTATGCATTGTTAGACCTAGGGGCTACAATTTCCATTGTAAATCCTTACATAGCAGTAAACTTTGGTGTCAGTCCAGAAACCCTCCTAGAACCCTTCTCAGTCTCTACTCTAGTTGGTGACCCAGTTATAGCTAGACGGGTATACAGAAATTTCCCTATCACAGTTTTCCAGAAAGTCACCTCAGCCAATCTTGTAGAGTTAGAAATGACTGACTTCGATATTATTCTAGGCATGGATTGGTTACATTCCTATTATGCCTTAGTCAATTGTAGAACTAGGATCATTTGGTTTTAGTTTATAAACGATCCAGTCTTAGAATGGAAGGGTAATACCTCAGTGCCTGTAGGTCGATTTATCTCTTACCTTAAGGCTAGAAAATTGATTTCCAAAGGGTATATCTACCATCTTGTTCGGGTTAAGGATTCAAACTCTGAGACCTCAACTCTTGAGTCAGTCCCTGTAGTGAATGAATTCCCAGAAGTATTCCCAGAGGATCTTCCCAAAGTCCCTCCCGAAAGGGAAATAGACTTTGTAATAGACCTCCTTCCCGATACCCAGCGTATTTCGATTCCTCCTTATAGAATAGCTCCAGATGAGCTTAAAGAATTGAAAGAATAGTTGAAAGACCTTCTAGATAACGGCTTCATCAGATCCATCATCTCTCCATAGGGTGCTCCAGTGCTCTTCATACCTAAGAAAGACGGTTCTCTCAGGATGTGCATAGACTACTGCCAGTTGAACAAAGTCACAATCAAGAATAAATATCCGATCCCCAGGATTGATGACTTGTTTGACCAGCTTCAGGGTGCTAATTACTTTTCTAAGATAGACCTCAGGTCCAGCTACCATCAGCTCAGATTTAGAGATAGTGACATCCCAAAGACAACCTTCAAGACTCGATATGGTCACTATAAATTTGTAGTTATGCCTTTTGGACTAACAAATGCTCCTGCGGCTTTCATGGACTTAATAAACAGGGTGTTAAAATAGTATTTAGACTTGTTTGTCACCATCTTCATTGATGATATCCTTGTTTATTCTCAAAATAAAGAAGAGCACGCGAATCATCTGAGGGTCATTCTACAGACTCTCAAAGACCACCAGTTATTTACCAAGTTCAGTAAGTATGAGTTCTGGTTGACATCAGTTGCTTTTTTTGGTAATGTGGTGTCTAGTGAAGGCATTTGAGTTGATTCTCAGAAGATTAAGGCAGTAAAGAACTGGCCCAGACCCACCTCTCTGACAGACATCAGGAGTTTCTTGGGTTTGTCTGGTTATTACAGAAGGTTTGTGGAAAGATTTTCATCCATAGCTTCCCCATTGACCAAGTTGACTTATAAGAAGGTCAAGTTTTAGTGGTCATATGAGTGTGAGAAAAGTTTCTTAGAACTGAAGACCAGGTTGACTACAACTCCCATTTTGGCTCTACCAGAGGGTTCAGATGGCTATGTGGTTTAATGCAATGCATCTAAGATTGGCCTGGGTTGTGTTTTGATGCAGTAGGGTAAGGCCATAGCTTATGCTTCCAGACAGATTAAGGTTCATGAGAAGAACTACCTGACTCATGACCTTGAGCTTGCATTTGTTGTGTTTACCCTAAAGATCTGGAGATGCTACTTGTATGGTGTTCATGTTGATGTGTTCACAGATCATAAGAGCCTCCAGTATGTGTTCACCCAGAAAGAGTTGAATCTTCGTCAGAGAAGGTGGCTTGAGTTCCTCAAAGACTATGATATGAATATGCTCTACCATTCGGGTAATGACAATGTAATGGTTCAGGCCATCAACAGTCTGTCCATGGGTAGCGTGTCACATATTGAGTAAGAGAGGAAAGAATTAGCCAGGGATATTCATAGGCTTGATCGCTTAGGAGTTTTCCTCATGGACACGACAAATAGTGGGGTGATAGTCCAGAATGGGTCAGAATCTTCATTGGTAGTGGAGGTTAAAGAGAAACAGGACAATGATCCCATATTATTTCAGTGAAAGGTGCAGTTCATCAGCAAAGGGTAGAGGTTTTCTCCCAAGAGGGAGATGGTGTACTTTTCTACCAGGGTCGGTTATGTGTACCTAATATGGGTGAGTTGAGGCATAGAATCCTTATAGAAGCCCATAATTCTAGATATTCTATTCATCTTGGTACCACTAAAATGTATTGTGATCTACGGGAAGTCTATTGGTGGAACAACATGAAGAGGGATATTGCAGATTTTGTGGCTAATTATCCCAATTGTCAGCAAGTGAAGGTAGAATATCAGAAGCCAGGAGGGGTGACTCAGGATATTAGCATTCCTACTTAGAAGTGGGAGGTGATTAACATGGACTTCATTATGGTTTTACCTCGTACTCGCAGACAACATGACTCTATTTGGGTGATAGTGGATAGAGTTACTAAGTTAGCTCACTTCTTGGGTGTCAAGACTACAGATTCAGTGGAGGACAATGCCAGACTCTACATAAGTGAGATAGTCAGGTTTCATGGGGTTCCCTTATCTATCATCTCATATAGGGGTCCTCATTTTACATCTCAACTCTGGAGATCATTTCAGAAAGGTCTTGGTACTCAAGTGAATCTCAGTACAATATTTTATCCGCGGACGGATGGTCAGGCGGAGCGTACCATTCAGACCTTAGAGGACATGTTGAGAGCTTACGTGGTCAACTTTAAGGGTAGTTGGGATGATCACCTATCTCTCATAGAGTTTGCCTATAATAACAGTTTTCACTCTAGTATTCAGATGGCCTCATATGAGGCACTTTATAGGCGTAGATGTAGGTCACCGGTTGGTTGGTTTGAAGTAGGTAAAGCAGCTTTGATTGGACCAGATTTGGTTCATGAGGCTATGGATAAAGTTCAGCTCATCAGAGAGAGACTAAAGATAGCTGAGAGTCGTTAGAAGTCCTATGCAGATATGAGGAGAAGGGACTTAGAGTTCGAGATCGATGATTGGGTTTTCTTGAAAGTGTCACCCATGAAGGGTGTGATGAGATTTGACAAGAAAGGGAAGCTCAGTCCCCGATATATAGGTCCTTACAAAATTATGAAAAGAATTGGTAATGTGTCTTATGAGTTAGAGTTGTCAGCAGAACTGACAGCGATTCATCCAGTCTTTCATATTTCATTATTGAAGATGTGTGTTGGTGATCCGACATCGATTGTACCTTTAGAGAGTGTGGCTATGAAGGATATCCTCACCTATGAGGAGATCCCAGTTGAAATTCTTAACCGTCAGGTTCGTAGTTTGAGAAATAAGGAAGTCGCTTCATTGAAGGTCTTGTGGAGGAATCAATCCATAAAGGGAGCTACTTGGGAAGCAAAAGCAGCCATGATGGCCAAGTACCTTCACCTCTTTCCCTCTGATTTAGTTTATGCTTGAGGTAATAGTTCCTCTCCAGTCCCTCAGTTTCCTCATATGCATGTCAGTATCAGTATCTTGCTTTCCTAGTTTTCCAGTATTTTTAGCATGCCTTCATGTCCTTAGAACTAGACTCAGTCAGATATCAGTTTCTAGTATTTAGTTGGTAGGTATTGCAACTCTTTCCCTCGAAAATCAGCTTGGTTAGTCTTCATTCGAGGATGAATGATCCCAAAGGGGGGGGGATATTGTAACACCCCAAAATTCAGACCAGCATTTAAAGCCCAGGACTCAGAAAAAAACTCAGGAAAATTTCATCTCCAGGAAAGCCCCACGGGCTGACCAATAGGCATCGTGGACACGATGGCCCATCGGGGTTCCTCTAGGAAGAGCCCAGTGGCCCTGCCGACCTACCTCAGCCATACGAGGGCCCATGGGCATTGGAAGTTTGATGGAACATAGGGCAGCCCGTGGTAGACTACCAGTGGCCCTCCCTAGGCCTCCTCAGCTCTGATGGGCTATCACCACAGTCATCGTGGATACGATGGGCCATGGGAGCCATCGTGGAAACTGACCAGGGGGCAAGCCCCAGCCTGCCCTTTTCTAATGCCCGGGCCGATGGGCCGTCATAAGTTTAACGCCCGTCGGGTAGCCTGTCAGCAGAAATTTTTTACAGCTCCTGCTTTTAAGTTGGGGAATTTCGGTCGTTTTCTAATTCTTTTAAATCCGATCCTAAGTCATTTTGGGAGTAATTAAAGGGTTTTTACACTTTTTCCCCTCATAACTCCTAAACAAATTCAACACTTAGCAAATCCTATCAGAAAAGAAGTGTTTCCTCTTAAGAACAAGCAAAGAGGCTTTTCTTCAAGTTCAGCCCCAAAATCCAAAGGATTTCTCCGTAGTTCCTTCTCCAGGTATGTGGATATACAATGAGGATTTTCTTTCACCCTCATGCCCAAAGATCAGTTTTCAATTATGATTTCTATAAATTATGATTGTAGGGTTCATACCCAATTATGCATGTTTTTACAGAATTGAATTCCTTATGATACTATATGTATCCCGTACATATTTAAGGGATATTTCATGAAGCTTTACATATATTTATTAAAATCCTTGGAATTTATATGAAACAGACATAGCCTGGATTTACAGTATCTTTTGCATGAATTAGCTTTCTTTTCAAGAACTTGGCATGAAATTGTAGTATTTTCACATAAAGTAGCTTTTCTTCAAAATTCAGCCTAGTCTGCTAAGCACTCAGTTTTAAAGCATGAAATCAGTCAGTTATCAGCCTGCAGCTCTTCAGAAGAATAGAATGCTTTCAGTCTTAGCATTATATTGCATTCACAGATGGTTATCGGTATTTGAGCTATCCAGCACTTCAGTTTGCATTTATTTCTTATACATTCAGTTTGAAGTAGGCTTAGTACCGAGCGGACGAAGGGATGAAGGCTATGCTATCAGCTTTAGGCCGAGACCTTTAGTAGTAGTCCCTGAGTCCCAAAACTACGGCGCTACCGTAGGTCAGAAAGGGGTCAGCTCTAAGCTTTAGGCTGGCCACCCTTATCCCTTGTGGACATCAGTTTAGTGGATCCACGTCAGCTTTGTTCGTACCCTTGGCATGGTATGAACACCCTCCCATACAGGGTTACAGGTTGGCCCCATAGTTGGCTCAGCTTGGGGTATGTCGGTTAACAGTGTCTCCCACATTCAGATTCATGTTGCATTGACCATTTACTCAGTATCTGTTTTAGCATTCAACTCAGCATATTATATTCCTGTTAGTACTTGGTCATTGTATCCAACTTAACTTTTAGTTTATGCTTCAGTATATATATTTTCATGTTCAGTTATTATGATGTTCAGCTTAGCCCATATCCCGCATGCTCAGTACATTCGAAGTACTGACGCATACTTTTGTGCTATATTATTTTATGATGTAGGTTCAGGCGCTCAGCATCCAGATCGTGCTTAGCTCATTTCCGGTCCTTATTCAGCAGCCTCATTGGTGATTTCTCAGAGTTCGAGGACAATGGACATGCTCTAGTTTACAGTGTTATTATTTCAATTTTCAGATTGTCAGATTTATCTAGGGGCATGTCCCAACAACTTCTATCAGTTAGAGACTTTCATACATATACTAGATTCAACTATTGAGTTTTTAGTGTTGTTTTCAGTCATCACTATACTCTCTATATATTTTTATATTCAGACATGTTTTAGGCTCTTTCCCACTTCAGATATTAAATTATTTTTAGCTTCTGCACAGTATACATTATAATTGAAATTGTCTAGATATGCCAGACTATGGGTTAGCTTAGAGGTTACTTGTGACACTAAGCATCGTATTACGTCTAGGGGGTAGCCTCGGGGTATGACACATTTTTTGCAATAATTAATCATAATAAGCAAGAATTTTACTTGTCCTGGTGCTAGGGGCAAAAGCCCCACGATATGCATCCCTATTTCATGAAGGGATATGGCGATAAAATGACATGCATCAATTCCCCAGTTTGATTGATATTATGAGTGCATCATTGGCATATGTCACAGATCTGAACAAATTCCCAAAGGTTTTGTTCCATCTGTGGCCAATGATATCCTGCTCTGATCAATTTGAGCACTAGAGATTCTTCCCCCGAGTGGTTTTCGTATGCTCCCTCATGGACTTCTCTCATGAAATAATTGGTCTCTCCAGGGAGAGCATCGAGACACAGGGCCTATATAGGTTCTTCTATAGAGATCCCCATCTACTAAACAAAACCTTGTTGCCTTAGTCCAGAGCGCCTGGGAAGCCTTTAGGTCCTGCGGGAGTTCCCAGCTTTTTAAGTACCTTATGAAGTCTCTCCGCCAATGCCTGAACAGGCTCATCAAATTTACTTCCCCTCGTTCAGGTGCTTCTAAGGCCGAATATAGAAAATGTATGACTGCTCTACTTCCCAACTCTTTCTCATCTGTCGTGGAACCAAGGTTCACAAAAGCATCAGCTTTTTCATTTTTCTTTTTGGGTATCTGTTCGATCGTCCACTTCTTGAGCTGAGAGAGGGAAGCCTGCACTTTAGAGAAATACTTCTCCATCGGGTCATCCCTTGCTTCATATGTTCATTAGACTTGGCTGACTACGGATAGGAATCACAAAGTATCTTGACAACTTCAGCGGCCATTTCTCAGGACAAATGAATACTTGTAATAAGGCCCTCATTGTCGACCTCATTGTTAGTTAACCATGCATAACTTATGGCCTGCCTCAATTTTTCCCCTTTTAGGTTATAAAGACTATCCCCAAGCCGGTACCTTTCTCCTTGGAGGCCCCGTCGCTATACAAGATTTAAATGCCAAAATGACTTTTAGAGATTATTATTGCCTCCTTATTGGCTTGGGGGCCATTCTGGAACTGAAATCAGCCACAAAGTACACCAAGACTTGTGATTTGATTGTAGTCTGAGGCTAGAACTCGATGTCAAATTTAGTTAATTTCATGGCCTACTTGGCCATTATTCTTGAGAGCTCGAGATTGTGAAGGACGCTCTTCAAGGGGTAGGCCATGACCACCACAATTGGGTGACACTAGAAATATGTCCTGAGTTTTTGTGTCGCTTCCACGAGGGCTAGGGAAAACCTTTTTATATATGAATATCGAGTTTCTATGCTCAACAAATCTTACTAATAAAATAAGTAGGACATTACGTACCTTGTTCTTCTCGTACAAGCACGATGCTTACAGCTACTTCATATACGACCAAATATAGCAGAGTTGTTCACCTTCTCTCAGTTTCTCTAACAATGACGGCCTTGGGAGGTACGCCTTTAAATCTTGGAGAACTTGCTCACACTCCAGGGTCTAGTAGAATTTGATCTTCTTTCTTAGGATCGATAAAAAATGGTAGCATATTTTTGATGATTTGGAGATAAATCAATTGAGGGCTGCTACCCGCCCAGTGAGCCTTTGTACGAGTTTAACACTGTCGAGTATCTTTGGAATCTCATCGATCACCTTGATTTTATCTGGATTTACCTCTATCCCCCTATTGGAGATGACACATCTGAGGAATTTCCCAAATCCCACACCAAAAGTGCACTTTTTAGGGTTCAACTTCATATTATGCTTTTTTAGAATATCAAAAGTTTCCTGGAGGTGGATCAGGTGATCCTATTCTTCTAGGGACTTTACCAGAATGTCATCGATGTACACCTCCATGGTTTTTCCTATCTTCTTCTCGAACATTTGATTCACTAGTCATTGGTAAGTTACACCTACATTCTTTAGGCAAATTGGCATCCCATTTGTAGATATATTTGTCGTAGTTAGTTACAAATAAAGTTTACTCGTGTTTCTCTTGTCCATGTGTATCTAGTTGTACCCATAATACGCATCAAGGAAACTCAAGATTTTGTGACCCGTTGTGGCATCAATCATACGATCGATGTTCGATACCAGGAATGAATCTTTCGGACATGCCTTATTTAAACCTTTAAATTCTATACACCTTCTATATTTGTTTCGTTTCTTTGGTATAACCACCACGTTTGTCAGCCATCTCGGGTACTTCACCTCTCATATCGACCTAATGTTTAATAATTGCATCACCCCTTCCGTGATGAATTTTTTCTTTTCGTCTGAGATAGGGCATTCTTTCTGTATCACTGGAGGTGCATTGGGTTCAACCCCTAATTTATGAATGGCTATCTTTGATGGTATGCATGTGATATTAATATGAGACCAAGAAAACAATTTATGTTAGCTTTAAGGAAACTTAATAGTGCTATCCTGAGCTCGTGGCTGAGTCCCATGCCCATGTATACCTTTTCTCGGGATAATGTTTGAGAAGAGCAATTTGTTCGAGTTCCTCCACTGTTGATTTAGTCGCATCCCTCTCATCGGTTATGTAGCATGCTCTTGGACATTGGTACTCTTTTAGGTTCATTCCCGTTACTTCCAGTAGCCCATCCTCTGCTTCACTTTGATGGGAGGGTTCTGGCTTCTGTAATTGCTATTTGGTGTCAAGCCATTCGTCATGCAAAATTGAATACATCTCCTCGATACTAAGGAGTCCCCTCTAATTTCCTTCACTCCGCGCTCCATTAGGAACTTGATTACCCGATAGTTGGTTGACAGCACGGCCATCATATCATGGACACAGGTTCTACAGAGGATTATATTGTAACCCATTTTGACATCCAATATGTCAAAGCGAGTTTCCTTAATTACTTCTTCTGCGTTCGTATGTAATTTTACCTCCCCTCGAGTGGTATTGCTTGACATGTTGAAGCCAACCAACACCTTTTTATTCAGGGTTATACTATTGTCCATCTCTATCTGCTAAGGACTCATTTATGGATAATGTTCGCCACACTTCCCAGATCTATGAGTACATGCTTAACATCACAGTCTATAATATTGAGGGAAATTACCAAGGCGTCATTGTGTTGGGTTTTGGGACAATCCAAGTCCTGTCTCGTGAAGGTCATAATCTCTATTTCGAGATCAGATTTTTCTCGAGATCTCTTTCTGTAGCTGACTGAGATCTTGGATTTCTTAGTTGCCAAAATTGTTATAATGCTGACTTCCTCTCCACTAATGATCATATTCATGAAGCTTTCATGAATATGGTGCAACATGGCCAAGTTCGTCTCTCTTGCCTTTAACGCCTTTTGACGATTGTCATTGTCGTTCCCTAGCGCTTGAACCCTTGGCATGTCTCACCGACTTCTTTCATCCTAAACCCTGATTTCGTGGCTTCTTGGTCTTAGCGCAGCAAGCGAGGAGCTGGCCACATCCATTGATTCCAGTCCCCATATGAAGGCAGCAAAATTGTGCTCTCGTGGCTCAAACTTCTGATCCAAGTAGGCATGTATTTCTGCAAAGCTGGTCATGAGCTCTTCCCTGAGCACCTGTAGCGAGTAAAGGTCCAACTCAGTACCTGACCGAGCCTGGTTGTGGCTCATGCTCCTATAGGCCAGGATTCTATCCAGCGTCCTTTTGAGTCCTGCTACCTTCCTTTCTAGTGTAATGACTCACTTCATCATGTTTGTGACAAGCTTCGCCGTGAAAATTTCGGCATTGATGTCCTTATTTTGCACCTCACCTTTAGTCATGTTGAATTTTTCGTGAAAAAAACACAAACAATCAAGCATTTAAGATGAACAGAAACAGATCCACACACAATTGCTTTGGCTCCGTGGTGGGCGCTAAATTGTTTACCCTAAAAATGGTATAGTTGAATTAATAGATGAGGTCAAGAGCATGCGTGTTAGATTTAGTTCTGTTAAGGCCTCGTTACCAGCGGATCGATTATCTAGGTGACTGAGTAATGAACGTAAAATGGAAGTAAAGTAAGGAAAGGCAATAAACAGTAAAAGATCTATGGAACAGAGCCCTTGGTGACGTTCCCTAAGGGTCAGGACCCTCCAACGAGGGTCCAATATAAGCAGAAAATTAATGAAAAGACTAAAGCTTGGAGAGCAAGTAAATGAAAGGAAATCTCTATTTATAGGTTATAATGGAAGGCTTGTAGCCAATGAGGGAGATTTATCCCCTGGTACCCTAATAGTACTATTGCTAATGAAACAATGTCAGGTGTCTTATCTGTTATTGGTGTCAGCCTGTACTATAGCCTAGGCCAAGCGTGTACGCTACGCGTTTGCGCACCTGACAGATCTGGTGCACTTGTCCCCTATCCTTTTCTTCCACGTCACCTGAATTCTCCAAAAAGACTTCCCTTCACCAGATCGGGATCCCCTCGATAAGGCTTCAAGTGAGGGGCCTTTCTCGGAACACCATCATTTCCTTTCTAGTCTCGGTGAACTCTTTCTTTGAGGGATCTCTTTTCTCTACCCTGCAACTCTCGAGGATCCTTACCCAATACAGTATATATTCTTTGACTGAATTTGATGTTTTTTTCATCGGACAAAAAATTACAAATATATAACTCCAAGTGTACGCTACTCGTATCTCGAATTGGTTTTGTATGATTTCTCCTTTTCAGGACTCCATGCTCGCATGTAAATGCAACTTGAACTTAGCTTTTAAATTGCGTTTTGTTGTGGTATGAAGAAAAATTATTTTTCAAAAAAGAAGTCATTTTTATTTCTTTCACTGTTACCAAATATTTTTCACCAAAGGGAAATTACTTTCCTAACTTTTGGACCGAAGTATTTTCCTTCACAATTATCTCAAGTTTTAATTTCAAATCGCTGGTATAACCAACACATAAATATTATCATTTAAAAAAAATCATCAAAAAAGAATTATATTTTGTATCAACTTTAATTAACACTTTTTCTGGAAAATATTTTTCACTCTCCAACCAAACACCGATTGAAAAATATTTTTTAGAAAATATTTTTCAAGAAAATAAATAATTTTATGAATAAATCATTTGAAAAATAAATTTCATCATACAAAAAAAACTTAAGGAAAAAAATAATTAAAATTGCAAATTATATTTGCTTAATTATTTTATCTCATTAAAAATATTAATTAACGATTTTTTTGGATCTTGCTTGAGTAAAGATATGATGTAGAATTTTCCCCTTGCACTAAGAACATGTCATTGCATACGTAGATGATATGCACATTTAATAGTAACAACCAAGAAATTTCTACGTAATCCAATCTGTTCATTATGTAAGAGACGGTTTGATTTGGTTGAAATTAAGTAGTGGATAAGTATTAACCTCCCCCAGTCATTTTTATTCGTTCACTAGTAAAATTATTCGTGCTTCACGCGATTATAAAAAAAATTAATAAATCTATATTCTTACTCCTTATTTTAATGAAATAGAATAATAATAATAATTCAATAAATTAATACAGTAGACTCATGCCTCCGGTAAGTTCTATTTATAATAAACGATCGCTAAGTCACAGATTTGTTCCTGATATTCAGCATATCTCTCCCATTGAACCAATTTATGGTCCAGCTCGAAATCGCGCGGCTTCTCTACATACTATAGAATCTGATTATAACTCAGAGGTAGAAAAGGTTAAAATTAACCCCCGAACCAATATTGTGCAGGCAAATGATATTCATGGCGACAGTTCTGATAAGGACTTTCCAACTCCTTCGGAAATGGAGTTTGACGTAAACAAGTCTTAATGATTCCACACCAAATTGATTTTAGCCCAGGATCCCTGGCAAGAAAGCAGATTCAAAAAGAATTTTTTGATAAAAGGTGGAATAAGTTTAAAACTTGGTTTTTTGATGCTTATAGCAAAGAAGACATGAATAATATTTCTCAAGAGTTTTATGAAACTTGTGCATTACATAATCAAATTATGCACTTTGTTCCTTGGTTTATAACCACTTATTTGCCCCTATATGTTAATGTTATTGAGCAGCGAATTTATCGCGACTCTAATGGAAAGATAACAACAGCCATTTATCCTCCACAGTCAGCTTTTGTTCTACCTAATAATACAGGTATAACTTTCAACGCTTTTCAAAAATTCGTTGATGAAGATATTGCTTCGATAAGTATTTCAGAGATTAATAAACTCATTGCTCAAAATAATTATTTGGGTTTATATGTCAAAGTTTTGGGAGAACATATTGGCTCTCTAGGTGAAAAACTTGATGAAATGACTATTTTGATAAAAGGTATAAAAGCTGATATAGCTAAGACTAATGTCGCTTCGACTAGTAAAGCAGAAGCTTCAACTAGTAAAGCAGAGATAGTCTCTACTTTTATTCAAAGACCGCCTGACATTCAAGATTTTAAGATAAAATCAATAATTGATTTAGAAGAACTTCTTGATAAAAAGTTTTCTGGCTTAAATATAAAACCAATCGATTTGTCACTAGAGTTTTTCGAAAAAATGGATCAAACAGGTGATTATAAAAATCAGGTTTTCACTGAGCTTAATAAGATTAAAGGTTATCCTCGAAAGAATAGTGGCTATGCTGCTAAACCAATGATGAATAATTTCTACTATCCTCGTCCTACTCCCCAAGATGTCTTGATAGAGGAACGAGATTGGAACCAGACGAACACGTCTTACAGTGGTTCTGAGATTTATGAATGGAATCTCGATGGTTTGTCAGATAGACAGTTAACCATCCTTGTTCACAGAATGCTCATGTATGCAACCATTTGCAAGAGCACTAAAAATAATGATAGAACTGTCTGCAAAATGATAATTGCAGGTTTTACAGGACAGCTTAGAGGCTGGTGGGATAACTATTTAAATATAGAAGAAAAGGCCAAAATCATTAACGCCATTGCAGTTAATGAAGGTGTTGATAACCTAGGCTTTGCTCTAGAGAAAGATAGAGAAGATGCGGTTTATACCCTGATCCTCACTATTTTAGATCATTTTAATGGTAGATTTACCTCTCAGCACGAAACGATTCGTACTTTACTCAATGGTCTCAAATGTCCTACATTAACCAAATGGAGATGGTACAAAGATACGTTTCTTAGTCGGGTTATGGAATTACCCAAAAATAAAATGGAATTTTGGAAAGCTAAGTTTATAGACGGCCTTCCTTCATTATTTGCAGAAAGGGTTCGAAAAACCCTAAGAGGAAACCACAATGAAATTTCTTATAGGGAATACACGTACGGCCAGTTGATAGAAGTTTGCACTCAAGAAGGGCTAAACTTGTGCAATGAGCTCCTTATGTCAAAACAGCTTAAGATGAATAAGCATAAAGAGAGATCTCAGCTTGGAGATTTTTGCACTCAGTTCGGTCTACCTGAACCAGCAGCCTATGGCAGCAAAAAGGAATATTACCAGTCCCCCAGAACTGAAGGTTCTAACAGGAGACGGAGATCTAGACGACGGTCTAAAGAAGAAAGAGACGCTAGGAGAAGCTCTCGTAAATCTAATAGATTTACCAAAGATCGGTCAAGAAGAGACCTTTCTAAAATCAAATGTTACAAATGTGGTAAGCGAGGGCATATTGCTCCAAATTGGAAATTGAATAAGCTCAAAGCTTTAGAACTCAATGCAGATCTTTATGATAAAGTTTATAGTGTGTTATACACCTCAGGTTCCGATGAGGATTATGAATCTTACTCGGACGAAGAATCCGATATTAATCTTATTGATCTATCCGACCATGAAGAGCAAGTTGATAGCTCATGCACCACTTGCAAAGGTAATACATGCAATTGTGAAGGAGATGAAATCTACAAAATGTAATCGCAATTTCAAGATTTCAATCTTAATATGTTTACTTCTGATAATATTATAGAATTGTTAAAAGAAGTTACTGATAACAAACTTCGAGAAAAAATTATTAATCTAGCCACTGCTAAAGATTCTAGCATTCCCAGGCCTCTTGTTGATAACAAGAAAAATGATTTTGATTATTGTGCACCTTATTCATTAAAAGAGATTGATAATCGTTTAATGATAAAAAAGGCTTTTGTTGAAAAGGATGCTTCTTTTGATAATTTAAAAGAAGAGGTTGAAAATCTCAAAAGAGAGATAAAGGCTCTCAAGCATAATGCAGCGGTTTGTGACCAGAGAATTTCTCAGATTGAGAACAATGTTCGCCCTGATCAAGCCAGTTCTTCGAAAGGAAAAGAGGTTCTGGATGATAGTAATCTTGAAACTAATATGTTTTTAGGAATGATGCAGGTTGTCACTGCACATAAATGGTATGTTAAATGCACCATTTTAATTGATAATAGCTTCTCTTTTACTAATGTTGCTATGATCGACAGCGGTGCAGATGTAAGCTGCATTCAAGAGGGTCTTGTTCCCTCAAAATATTTTCAAAAGACTGCACATATGGTAAAATCCGTATCTGGACATGCTTTAGATATAAAGTATAAACTGTCTAATACAAAGATTTGCCAGAATAAGGTTTGCATTCCACATTTCTTCTTTCTGGTAAAAAATCAGTTGCATCCTCCAATTATACTTGGAACGCCTTTTATAAATGCAATTTATCCTTTCACACATATTGATTCAAAAGGATTTTCAGCATCTTATAAAGACAATGTCTTAAATTATACTTTTATCACAGAACCAATAACTCGTGATATTAATGCTTTAATTAAAATGAAGCAACAACATGTCGACTCTTTACAATATGAGCTTTTTAGCATGAATATATTTGAGTCTCTCAAATCTGCTAAAATACAGGAAAAGATTAAAATGATTTCCGAACAGATTGCCATTGATATTTGCGCAGATCACCCCAGTGCCTTTTGGAATCGCAAAAAGCACATAGTAACTCTTCCATATGAGGATGATTTTTCAGAGGATAATATCCCAACCAAGTCTCGTCCCTGCCAAATGAATTCTGAATTAGTAGAATTCTGCAAAAAGGAAATCGATACCTTGCTGCAAAAGGGTTTAATAAAACCCTCAAAATCTCCTTGGTCATGCACAACATTTTATGTGAATAATGCTGCAGAAAAGGAACGGGGAACTCCAAGGTTAGTAATAAATTACAAACCTTTAAACAAATATTTAAAATGGGTAAGATATCCTATTCCCAACAAAAAGAATTTGTTGTCAAGATTATACGACGCCAATATATTTTCAAAATTTGATTTAAAATCAGGTTATTGGCAAATTCAGATTTTTAAAGAGCATTCGTACAGAACTGCTTTTAATGTTCCTTTTGGGCAATACGAATGGAATGTCATGCCATTTGGTTTAAAAAATGCCCCATCAGAATTTCAAAAAATCATGAATGACATTTTCAATCCATATATGGATTTCATTATTGTTTATATTGACGATATTCTGGTGTTTTCAAAAACTCTTGAAATGCATATGAAACACCTTGATATCTTCAAGAAAATTGTTATACAAAATGGTTTGGTTATTTCTAAACCAAAAATGAGTTTGTTCCAGATAGAAGTACGTTTTCTGGGACACTTAATTTGTCAAGGAAAAGTCACTCCTATTCAGAGGGCCATCGACTTTGCATCAAAGTTTCCTGACATTATTACTGATAGAACTCAATTGCAGAGATTCTTGGGTAGTTTAAATTACATCTCCCCCTTTTACAAGAATCTTTCTCGTGATTTAGCCCCGTTATATGACAGGCTCAAAAAGGATTATAAATCACCGTGGACTGATCGTCACACAACTTTGGTAAAGAACATCAAACTACGTATTCAGTCTTTACCTTGTTTAACTCTTGCTAACCCTGCTTGGCAAAAAATTATTGAAACAGATGCTTCAAATATTGGTTACGGTGGGATTCTTAAACAAATTAATCCCAATGACAAAAATGAATATCTTATAAGATTTCATTCTGGTAAATGGACTGAAGCCCAGAAAAAATACGCAACTGTGGCTCATGAAATGCTTACAATTGTTAAGTGTGTCCTTAAATTTCAAGATGATTTATATAATCAGAAGTTTTTAATAAAAACAGATGCTCAGTCAGTCAAATACATGTTTGACAAAGACTTTAAGCATGATGCGTCCAAACTTATATTTGCTAGGTGGCAGGCTCAACTAGCCCCATTCGACTTTGATATTCATTATAAAAAGGGAATTGATAATTCTCTTCCAGATTTCCTATCTAGGGAATATATTCAATAATGTTTTATTTAGCTTTTCTATCTGAAAAATTTTTAATTTCTATGCTAAAGGTGATTATATTACCAAAAGATCTTAAAAAACTCATTATTGAAATGGTCATAGATGATTTAGTCAGAGAAGATTTCTCTATTCACGACTACTCGGAAGTTATCCGGGAAGACTTAACGTATTATTTTTCAGAATGACTAATCTATTTTCTTATAGGATGGACCCGCCGTGGCGGCAAGTTCGAGGAAGAGGAAGGGGAAGATCAGCCCCAGGAAGATCCTCTGGACAGTCCAGCTCTCAAGGGTCGACATATCGATCCAATTATCCTGTTATACAAGGATCGTCATATCGATCAAATTACCCAGTTATACAAATGGGTAACAGAAGTCTTATTAATAAAAAGATCACAGATGAAGGTGAATCCAGCTCATCTGCTGCTCCTGAGCAGGTTATTAACTTGGAAAATATTCCCAAGGAAAGTCCTTTATACGAACATGCGCAGGCATATTTACATGCACAAAGGCAGAAAGATACTTTTGCCTCAATCATGAAAGAAGATAATGATAATATCATATCTTATGAACAACTCCGAAAAAGGGAAATTATATTTTTCCTGGAAAATTCTAATATACAGAGAAAATCTGAACCATGGAAAATATTCCAGAGGTACTTAGTCAAGGGATTATATTTCCCGGGAGAATCATATAAAACTCGATTATATTATGAAACTTGTTTGACAAGTACGGGTAGTGCAGAAATTCAGCACTTTTGCCCTGCGGGTTATACCCCAGAAGAGAATGTTTATAACTTCTAAAAAATAATCATCAAACAGATTATATCTATTGAAGACTGGGGACTGTCCACTATGAAAGAGAGACAACTTATTGTTAAAGGTATTCCTATGAACTTCACATATTGGGATTATATCCAAGCTTTTAGCCAAACATTGTTTTATAATAATGATAAAAACAAGCATACATGGTTTGTTAAAATTTGTGCAAAAGTATTTGCAGAACCAATCCCAAATTGGTTCATTAACTGGTGGTCATACCACGGTCCTACTATCCAGATATTACCGGAAAATTTCCTCCAATTATATAAAGAGTGGAAAAAGGTATCCCCTTTTCTCCAGGAATTATACCACGAAGATCATATCTGTTGGTTAGAAAAAATTGACCAAATGTATTTCTTTATAGAATTCTCTATTCCGTGGATCCATAAATGGGCTCCCGAAATAGGATTCACAGCGGAGGATGTTCCCTGTCTATACCGGGTTTATTATAATAATTTCTGGGAAAAATTGTTAAAAAAGGATCCCAGGTCCAAACAATTGAATGGACAAGAACTCATTGATACTATTATCAACACCATCAACTCGTATAAAGAACTTCCTCAATAGGAGATTAGCATTGATAATCCCTCCATCAGGCATATTGCCAGAAGAATCTCCACCCAAGAAGGAGATAAAGAAGCAATGGTTAACGAGTATCTCGAAAAAATGAAGAAGAGCTTGCTTCAAGGTATCGATCAAATCGATAAATCAGACACTTCTATGAGAAGTGAGACTTCAGGCGAAGAATCGCAACGCCACGGAGAAGACGTCATATTGTCTACAGAAGAAATACAGGAGGCAAAAGACTTGCTTCAATCATTAAAGGCCATGGAAAAGAAACGTGGCAAAGAAAAGATATGAAGAAGACAGACTAAGTGGCTGTCACCATCGACTAAACAGTATATAAACTATTTAAAACAGTAAATCCACTGTTTAGGGAC
Source organism: Jaltomata sinuosa (assembly GCA_003996215.1). Taxonomy (NCBI): domain Eukaryota; kingdom Viridiplantae; phylum Streptophyta; class Magnoliopsida; order Solanales; family Solanaceae; genus Jaltomata; species Jaltomata sinuosa. Next base: position 76,632 of record QJPP01003480.1, read on the forward strand.
CCACATGGGACCCCTCCTACTGTACAAAGATTCTTTATGTTTGTTTTTCATTTCTATATAAGTTCTCATCTTGTTAAGTAGGAGAACACACAGAAAATTTTAGATATTCTCTCTTTTCTTATCTTTTGTAAAGAAAAAATCAGAAAGTTTTGGCCACTGTTCCGACATTCAATAAAATTTTGGATCAGTTTTGCTAAGCAACCTTTGGCTCTTGGTCGTCCTCCAAGGTATTTACTTTTTACATTTTTAGTTTTTAAATATAGTACTCTTCTCCTAGCCAGGACTATGTCCGGCTAAACGTCTTCCATATCTATGTCTCTTACCTAACGTCTCTCCTATATGCACCATGAACGGATCTATGCTTTATTAAAATAGAAAGGAATTTTTTATATGATTTCTGGACTTGGTTCTGAGATGGTGGTACAGTCGGATCTGGAACTACTCTTATTGTCTCTGTCTGGCAAGCCTGTAGCAAGCCATGACCTCCAAAGCCCGAGATATGTGTTGAAAAGGGCGCCTCTTGGTCCGGTTAGAACCGCTACTGGGTTAGAACCGTTGGACAAGCGTATAATAAGAGTATGTACTAAGGTCCTGACAGGCCCTTTGCTCAGGTAAAAGAGTTAGTCTCTTCCATACAGTCTAACGAAACCTATGAAAAATTCTCGAATATTTCAGTTCTTATGCCGCCAGTATAAGGATGTTGAATTGCTAGATCATAGACCATGGCGGATTACCGCCCGGTCTCCGATCCTGTAATCTGGTATAGTCGTTGGAAAATCAATTTCTTCTCATAATAATAATAATTCAATAAATTAATAATTCTATTTTAATAAAATAATATATAATATTTATATTTAAATTATTGGAACATGATATGTTCTTTCATCCCTTTTTTATATGCAAAAAAGAAATTCTTTGCATTTTCTTAATTACAAGTTATTCATACGTACATAGTAAAACAAAACGTTTAAGGTGATAAAGTAAATAAATTAAGAAGTCTTCATATTATGAAATTTACCTAGGCTCTGATACCATGTGAACAAGATCGAAGACAAGGCGGTAGTCCGCCATAGTCAAGGATCTAGCAAATTAAGCATCCTTAAAGTATTGATTAGGATCGAGATGTATTCAAATTCTTATATGATTTGATGACTGTATGGAATCTATTGAAGCTTTTACCTAGGCACCTGTCGAGATCCATTACATATTGTTATTAAACTCATGTGTCTAGCAGTTCTAACCGAGTAAAGGCGCTATTTTCTCCTTTAACAGGCTTGAGACCACGGCTGGCTAGACGGAGTCACTAAGACAAATCTAATAACAATAATATCGGATCTGACTGTACCACCATCTTGGAACCAAGTCAAGAAACCATATATAAATTTATTTATATCTGGATAAAGTCTAGATCTTTCATGGTAGATATAAAAGCGAAGTTTAGATATTTAATGGCAGATTCAAAATTTTCAAAGAGCATTATTATAGAACAACTTTTAACGTCCCATTTGGACAATACGAGTGGAATGTTATGCCATTCGGGTTAAAGAACGCTCCTTCAGAATTCCAGAAAATTATGAATGATATTTTCAATCCCTATTTAGACTTCATCATAGTCTATATTGATGATATTTTGATTTATTCCAAAACTTTGGAAACTCATATTAAACACCTAGACGTGTTTTAGAAAATTGTGATACAAAATGGTTTGGTGATTTCTAAACCAAAAATGAGTCTTTTCCAAACTAGTGTTCGATTTCTAGGACATCTTATTTGTCAAGGAAAAGTAACCCCTATTAAGAAATCTATTGATTTTGCTTCAAAATTTCCTGATGTTATCACAGACAGAACCCAACTTCAAAGGTTCTTGGAAAGTTTAAATTATATTTCTCCCTTTTACAAAGATCTATCGAGAGATTTAGCCCCTCTGTATGATAGGCTAAAAAAGGATCAGAAAAAGCCTTGGACTACTAGTCTCACCGACTTAGTCAAAAATATAAAAATCAGGGTTAAAATCTTGCCTTGTCTAACTCTTGCTAATCCAACCTGGTAAAAGATTATAGAGACCGATGCATCCAACATTGGCTATGGAGGGATTTTGAAACAAATCAACCCGAATGACAAGAATGAATATTTGATTCGATTTCATTCAGGAAAATGGAGCGATGCTCAGAAAAAATATGCTACGGTGGCACACGAGATGTTAACCATAGTTAAATGTGTTTTAAAATTTCAATATGATTTATACAATCAAAAGTTTTTGATAAAAACAGATGCTCAATCAGTGAAATATATGTTTGATAAAGATTTCAAACATGACGCGTCAAAATTAATGTTCGCTAGATGCCAAGCTCAACTAACTCCATTTGATTTCAACATTAATTATAAAAAAGGGAGCGATAACTCTCTCCCAGATTTCTTATCTCGTGAATACCTTTCACAATGAGTTATCTGGCCTCTTTCTTTACTGAAAAAACCCTAATCACGATCTTAAAGATTGTTCCTCTTAATAGAGATGTACAGGAACTTATTATATGGAGGATTACAGATAGCATGATAATGGATATCTTATTCTATGAAGAGATCATCAATTTGGAATAAGAAAGATATTTCTATGATAATTATGATACATGTGAATAAAACTAAAGTGTTTCATTTGCAGGATGGACCCTCCTTGGGTAACCAAGGCTAGAGGACGAGGAAACAGAGGAAGGGGACGATCGTCCCCAGTATCATCAGGATCGTCATACGGATCCTCATCTCGTCCCCCAGTGATACAAAAATATGGACTAAGCTTGATTAACACAAAAAAATACTCAGAATACGAGTTCATCATCAATACACCTGGAAGATATTCCAGCAAATGATCCGTTATATGCACAACTACAGGAGTATTTATCTCAAAAGCAAAATGATACTTTTGCATCTATAGCCAAGGAAGAGGTTGATGATACCAAATCCTACGAAAAGGTATCAAAGAGAGAAATGATATTTCTCCTAGAAAACTCTGATATTCAGAGAAAAGAAGAGCCTTGGAAGATATTCCAAAGGTATTTAATCAACGGATTATACTTTCTGGGTGAATCATACAAAACCCGATCTTATTATGAGACAATCCTCATAAGTACAGGAAGTGCCGAATTTCAGCATTTCTCCAGATACCACTGCTAATAAGCAAAAAAAATCTAGGGAATCAGATCATGATAGTCATTATCGAAAGAAGTGATCTAGATGAAGGTCTAGAGAAGAAAGAGAAGAGCAAAAAGCTCATCATAAGTCTCATAGATTTACAAAAAATAGGTCTAGGCGTGATCTCGCAAAGATCAAATGCTATAAGTGCGGAAAATTTGGTCACATAGCACCCAATTGTAGGCTTGAAAAGCTTAAAGCCTTAGAACTAGATGAAGATATTCACGATAAGATCTACAGCTTTTTATACACCTCAGGTTCTGAGTCAGACTATGATTCTGATTCTAGTTCACAGGAGAAAATGGATCAACTAGAATCTTCTGGAAATAACCAGACAACCGCGATAGAAGCTTGTAAATGACAAGGCGATATGTGTCATTGCGAAAATGATGAATTTTATAAATTACAATCACAATTTGAAGATATGAACATGCTTACCATTACTTCTGATAATGTGATAGAACTACTAAAGAAGTAACCGATAATAATCTTCGAGAAAAAATCATTCAATTGGCTGCTAATAGCAAAGACAGTTCGTCTAACTCTTCTAGATCAAAAAATGATTTTGAATTGGATTATTCTACATCTTATTCTTTGTCTGAAGTTAATAATAGACTTTCTAGGCAACCTGTTGTTATACGAGATACTTCTTTTGATGATTTAAATGGAGAAATTGAAAATTTAAAGAAGGAGATAAAGGCGCCGCCATAGTCAAGGATCTAGCAAATTAAGCATCCTTAAAGTATTGATTAAGAATCGAGATGTATACAAATTATTATATGATTTGATGACTGTATGGAAGCTATTGAAGCTTTTACCCAGGCAAGGGGCCTGTCGAGATCCATTACATATTGTTATTAAATCCATGTGTCTAGCAGTTCTAACCGGGTAAAGGCGCCCTTTTCTCCTTTAACAGGCTTGAGACCACGACTGGCTAGACGCAGTCACTAAGACAAAGCTAATAACAATAATATCGGATCTGACTGTATCACCATCTTGGAACCAAGTCAAGAAACCATATATAAATTTGTTTATATCTGGATAAAGTCTAGATCTTTCATGGTAGATATAAAAGCGAAGTTTAGATATTCGACATAGATACGAATCTTTTTAGCCGAACATAGTCACGGCGTAGATCGGAGAAAAATAAATAAATAAATAAATAAGAAAAGCAAAGTAAGTACCTTGAAGAACTGTTCTTATTAAGCTCCGATCAGTCCGACAATCTTACAATCTTTTACAATAGAGAGAAGAGAGAGAACTGAGAACGTTTATAACTTCTCAAAAATGATAATTAAACAAATAATATCTGTTCAAGATTGAGGTATATCCACAATGAAAGAAAGGCAGATAAGCCTGAATAAAGTGTCCATGAATTTCACATATTGGGACTGCATTCATGCTTTTGATAAAGTTCTCATCTATAATAATGAAAAGCATAAGCATACATGGTTCTTAAAGATTTGTGCGAAGATATTCGCAGAACCTATTCCTAATTGGTTCCTAAATTGGTGGTCATACCACGGTCCAACAACCAAGATTTTACCGGACCCGTTTCTCAAGTTATACAAAGAATGGGTGAAAGTATCACCTAATCTTAGTGAAATATATCACACAGATCATATCTATTATATTGAAAAAATTGATCAAAGATATTTTTTTATTGAATTCTCCATCCCGTGGATGTATTTTCTTGCCAGTAAACCTGGACTAAAATCAATTTGGTGTTCATCCATCATCAAACGTCATTTGGGTTAAAGTCCATCCAAATCATACTATGGACATGAATTGCTAGATCTTATTAAAAATAAGATTCAAGAATACAGCCTTGCACCATAAAAAGAAATTGTGCAAGACATCTCAGTCAGGCATATGGCTAGAAAAATCTCTATTCAAGATGGAGATAAAGAAGAAATGATAAAGAATTATCTTGAAGAGGTGAGAAGAAATCTGCTTCTCAATATTACTCAATATGAGAAGTCTGACACCTCAATGAGGAGTGAGGCCAGTGATGACATTGCAGATATGCAAGAAGCTCAAATGAGCGAGTCTACTCCGGAAGATATGCTGGAAAAAGCAGAAGATCTCCTGCGACAGCTAAAGGGAAAAAGAAGAAGTGAATAAAGATAATCTTGAATAACAGTAGATACAACTGTTTGAAAGAACAGTAGATACACTGTGTAAGGGACAAAATGGGTCCCAACTGTACTATAGGAAGATTCCTTCTGTTTTATATTTTCCCTATAAATAAGGGAGTCTTCATTTTCTTTCGGAAGCAGGTTTTTGTAGAAAACCATTTTGAGATTTCTCTCTCTTCTCTCCCTTCTCTCTATGGTAAAAGATTGTAAGATTGCCAGACTGACCGGAGCTTAATAAGAACAGTTCTTCAAGTTACTTACTTTTCTTTTCTTATTTATTTATTTATTTTTCTCCGATCTACGTCGTGACTATGTTCGACTAAAAAGATTCGTATCGATATCGAATATCTAAACTTTGATTTTATATCTACCATGAAAGATCTAGAATTTATCCAGATATAAACAAATTTATTTATGGTTTCTTGACTTGGTTCCAAGATGGTGGTACAGTCAGATCTGATATTATTGTTATTAGCTTTGTCTTAGTGACTCTGTCTAGCCAGCCATGGTCTCAAGCCCGTTAAAGGAGAAAAGGGCGCCTTTACCCGGTTAGAACTGCTAGACACATGGATTTAATAACAATATGTAATGGATCTCGACAGGCCCCTTGCCTGGGTAAAAGCTTCAATAGCTTTCATACAGTCATCAAATCATATAAGAATTTGTATACATCTCGATCCTTAATCAATACTTCAAGGATGCTTAATTTGCTAGATCCTTGACTATGGCGGACTACCGCCCGGTCTTCGATCTTGTTCACAAAGAAAATAAACAAGAGTTATGAATAATATTTAAAAGTAGAAGTTATAAAGAAGGTTGGAATGATATGAGTTTTAAATAATTTGAATATATACTTTTACTAGATATTAAGTATATTAATTATGATGTATTGATTTTATTTATAAAAATATAAATAAACGAATAAAATAGGGGGGGGGGGGAGTCAAAAATGAACAAAAAAGATAAATGAATTGGCTGCATAAAAGATGTGTCACGTTACTATTTTAAAGACTACGATTATATAATATATAGATGATAGATTTTCTTAATTATGTTTTAAGACAAATAAAATAATTAACCTACATTATTACATTTACATAGTAATTAAAAATAAAATAAAATTATAAATACATTTCAAGCAAAAAAAAAAAAATAGCGACAAGAACAGATTGTTACATATGCAAAAAATAATGATAATATTGTAAAATTAATTATTTTTTTGCGAGAATAATAAAAATGAACTCCTCATCATGATCTTTTTTGAGTGAAATGAGATAATTATATTAATTATGCTTCATAATAAAAAAATAGATTAATATGTAGAGGAATAAATGAGTAGCGTTATCAAAATATATAGCTAAGTTACTAATACAAGACAAAAAATAATCTAACAAAAGTAGCAAAGTTACTATACAAATCAAAGTAAAAAGAAAATTAAAAATCTAGCAAAAGTAGTCTTTGATTATGGTTTTAAAAAGTTTTCTTCTAGCGTCTTTTTTTACAAGTAGAACCGTCATCATATTGCTCCCTATGTTAAAACTCCTCATCATATGCTACCACTTAAATAAATTTCTTTAACATAATTATGAATAAATAAACTATCATACCAACCAAAAAAATTATATCGAAAAGAAGAAAGAAAGCTAAACTATTAGATAATGAACTATTGATTCTAAGCCACCTCTGTCGATTAATCAACAATTCAAAGTACTTTTTTGCGTATTCTTGATAAACCATCATTTATATATAGATGTAGGAGGATTTGTTTGGGAAGTAAGAAGCGGATGATTTACTCAATTACTTCTTGGGAATGTTAAAAAAAAAGATTACGACGTGATTTTTTGAATATGCCTATATTTATCACTTTTGCTCCATTGATTTGATTCTTTCAATAGATACCGAGATCCATATTAAAAATAAAAAATGGAATAATTCAAACTATAAGACATAAGAGTAATTCAGATTGATCATAACAAATAAATATAGCAAATAAATGAAATTGAATGTTATGTCAATTTCATATATGAAATTGATATTCACATATATCAAGATAATATTGTAGATTGATACGATATATTTGCAAAAACAATTTGATTATACTAACAATAAAAAATCTACAGCTCTTGAAATCCAACAAATATTGTAATCAAAAACTACACTATATGTTATAAAGTTAGTGTCAACCGTAAACTGACTTTTAAAGGAATAACCACACACTGACAACAAATTGTTCATTATTGTGAAGATTGTTTTGATCATACTTGCTTGAAGAATGATAATACATACATAAATAAAATATGCTAAAATTAATAAAGCATGTCCAGGTAAATAAAAATGAAAAGAAAGACTTGAGAATGAATTTTGCTAAAATTAAGAAAGCATGTCCAAGTACATAAAAATAAAAAGAAAGACGAGAACTTTTTATTGCGTTATACTTCTTTCTCGTTACATGTTAGTTAATTCACAAGCCAGAATGATGAAGAAAAGAAAGGATAATCTTGAGTGAGAGTCTCCATGAAACTAGATATGAATTTATATAGGCAAAATATAGGAATACCATAAAATATTATAAACTTATAAATTAAAGTTTGGGATTATGAACATAAAAATTATGGGAGTTATGAATATTATTAAAAGTAAAAATTAGAGACGTGTAAGTTATGGATAGTTAATCCTTGTAATTACATTAAATAATAAAGAGAAAAATACTTAAAATATTAAGAGATATTGTTATTTTATAATTAGAAGAAGGTCAAAAGAAGAAGAAGAAAAAAGCTTATTAAGAGTAGAAATTAAAGAGGTGTGATATATGAATAATTACTCCTTGTAAATATTGGCATGTGAAGAACCTTTATTGTACACTACAAGATAACATGGAATTAGCTATGGAATTTATCGGCAATCCCTAGCTAATTCATCGCTAAAAAGCTCTTAGCTAATTCAAATTTCTTATAATCCGTTGCTAATTTGTAGCTGAATGAGATTAGCATGGGATTTTGTTGTTTAGCTACGAAATTTTGTCCGTCGATAATTTCTTGTTTTCTAGTAGTGGTAATTATTAAGAGTAGAAATTAAAGAGGTGTGAGGTATAGATAAGTACTCCTTGTAAATATTGGCATGTGAAGAGACTTTATTGTAAATGTTGCTCTATTAATAAAATATTTATTTATAATAAATTAAGTAATTTACTTTTATAATAAAATAATTAATTAAATAGAAAAAAGGTTTAAAAAGAGAAAAGATAAATGTAATTGGAGGCCATTGAGAGGTGCCACATAACCTTGTCTAAGTTTCTCCATTATATTATATATAGATTAATAGATATAGATATAGATTTTGGATTTGATTTTGTACATCTTGTAAGAAATAATGATTAATACGATTATTTTATCACAATACTCATATAATTAAAATATAGTCTTAGATCTTCAAAAATAATTTAAGTAATAATTAATTTTGAAGGTAAAACATGAAAAAAATATTTTTTTTCCTTGATATGTTAAAAGTTACAAGAGTGAAAATGCACAAAAGTGGTCTTACTGTCTTGAAAAGTAGATGGCATCCATCGAGACTAGAGTTGATTTTTCTTTTTTAGTTAAATATGGTCCGAGGACCTTTTTTATTAAGAGCAACTTTTAGAAATAGCTATCAGTTGGATATATTTGAGATATATAGCTATAGTTAAGATATTTATAATTCATAGCAATTGTTTCAAATGTTAAAGAAAAAAATATCTCTTTCGCCTCTCTCCTTAATCTCGCTCGCCTATCTCTATGTTTCTCTCTCTCTCCCTCTCTCTCACCCCTCTTTCTCTCTGCCCTTTTTCACCTCTCTCTTTCTCTCTTTCTCTCTCCCCTACCCTCCCTCTTTGTATTCTGTACTTTCACCCCCCTCTCTCTCTGTATTTTTATATTTTTGAGGTATTAGGCGATTCTATTTATTATGTTCATATGTGAATTTAGGTTGTACCCTCTCTTTCCTTCTCTCGTCCCTCGCTCTCTGTTTTTGGTTTTATTTTTACCTCTCTATGTATTTGCTTTGAAGTTTCTGACAATTTTATTTGTTTATTCATATGTGCATTTGGTTATATTTTGTGTTTTTACCCCTCTCTCTCTCTTTATTTGTATATTTATTGAGGTGGCAGACTATTGTATTTGTTGTATTCATACGTATATTTAAGTTTTATTATGTATTTTCACCTTTCTCTCTCTCTCTCTCTTTATATATATATATATATATATATATATATATAAATTTGTATATTTTTATGGTGTCAGGCTATTGTATTTGTTGTATTCATATGTACATTTAGGTTGTACTATGTATTTTCACCTCTCTATCTCTATCTCTCTGTATTTGAATATATTTTTGAGGTGTTAGAAAACTGAATTTTAACGAATAAATATTGTATCAATGAATACAATCTGCATGTATATAAAAATACAAACAACAACAAAAAAAATTATTTATTTTTTCTAATTATACTTGATGCATTCACTCTTATATCTCTTATATTCATTCGTTCTTGTAGCACTTGTATTCATGAACGCATTTAAGTTGTATCGACTAATACAATTCGCGTGTATACAAAGATACAAACAACCAAAAATATAAGGAATCGTATTTAGTCACTCTTGTATCACTTTATTCATACGCGCATTTATGTTGTATTTATTTGCTCTTGTATCCATTGTATTCATTCGCTCTAATTTCATTTGTATTCATACGCACATTTAGGTTGTATCCATTTATTCTAATTTAATTTGTATTTATTCGCTCTTGTATCATGTGTGTTCATTCTCTCTTGTATCGCTTGTATCATTCATGATACAGAAATACAAAAATACAACATAGAGAGAGACCGCGAAAATACATAAATAAAGAGAGAGAGAGAGAGAGAGAGAGAGAAAGGTGGAAAATATAGAATACAAGTTGTAAATTTTTGTATGATTGAGAATCCTAAGAAGCTGTGTAATCAAACACAGTAATATAATTGAAGGATTTTTTTATAAAAAAGATAGCCAAACATATATAGTTTCTTATAAAAAAAATTAATCAAGCATATATAATTAATTATAGTAGGTAATATCTTACAACTACACCAACTTTGCCTTATAAATTGTTAGTATTAGAATATGGAAATTTTGATTTAATAAAATGCAGGTGACCTAAAATAAGAGGATGTTCAAAAGTTTTATGGAATGTGTCTCATGTTACCTCGTGGTAGTAGAGAGAGGTGAGAAAGAAAGAGAAAGAGAGGGGAGAGGCAGTGAGAGAGAGAGAAAGAGAGAAATAGAAGATAGTGGGAGAGAGGCAGTGAGAGAGAGAGACAGAGGGAGAGGGTATAGAGATGCGAAGTAGAGGGAGGAGATAAGCAAGCGAGATTGGAAGAGGTAGAGGAGAGAGATGCTAGAAAAAGTGAAGTGTAGATATAAACCATAATTTTCTAAATTATATTTATGTATAGTAAATACATAGAAATGTTTGCTAAACCATGTAGTTATTCGTTTTATTAATAATGAAAAAAAAAACATCAAAAGGACCCAATCGGCCCAAGAGTCTAAAAAGCAAAACAAACCAAAAATGTAAAAAATAAAAGGACCAGCCCCAAAGAAAATATTGTTTCTAAAAATCCCTATATATCTGGGAGGAGCCACAAAAGTCTAGATGACATTCTTCAGAAAATCTTCAAGCGACGCCTAAAAATGTCGCCTGATGTGTGTCGCTGGAATACTCGACTAGTCATGGTCCTTCTCTGGGTGATCTATGACTTTGTTCCTTGGGGTAAGCTTGTGATTTCCACTGTTATATCAGAATTAAGTCCTCCATAACTGTAACGACTGGGTCCGTCATTACAAGTGAACCATTCATGCCAATTTTTAGAGTTAAAAAACTCCGAGTTTGGGAGTTTGAAATTCTGGACTAGGCTAGTCTCGGCCAGTTTTGGAGCGAGGTAAAGTCTAGGGAAATTCGGGTAAGGATTGGGTTAAATATATTGATTTGAGCTAGTTTTCCATTAAGCTAATACATAAAGGAGTCTGGGAGACTTTTTGGAATCGAATTCGAGTAAGTAAAACTCCTGAAATCGAGGTTGACGTGAAGGGGTTGTTCTGGGACGTTGGGAAAATATGTGTGTCCTAAAATGGACCAATTTTGGAGATTTTACAACTTTTTGTCCCATGTAAACCTCCATAACGGTTGACACTCTGCCATAGCAACCTCTACCGTAGCGGAGAAAATATCACTACAGCGGAAGTCAACGCCGATCAGCCTCCACCATAGAGGACGACTCCACAACAGCGGTACCGCTATAGAGGAGTGGACCGCTATAGTAGAGCGTGATGGGATTTAATGCAGAAATTTTCCAAAAACAGTTCAGTTTTTCTTGAAACATTTTTGGAGAAGAAGAGGGCGATTTCCATTCTTTTTTCACCATTTTACGTCCTAAAGGTAAGGATTCTACTCCCCAAACTCTGTAATATCTTTCCTATGCTATAGAATTGCTAGGGGTGGACTTGGGAAAAGTTTTGGGATAACCTAGGATTGTAAAATCCGGGGAAAAAGGGGAATTCTAGGGTGCTAGAGTTCTTGGGTATCGTTTATAGTTAATGGGTAATGATCACCAAGCTTTAATTCTCTAAATGTATCGGTATAAATGATAATCTTAGGTGAATTAATAACGGAAAATCCCAGAAAGGGGTTGGGATGATCATGGTTTGGCCTTGGGATTAGGATTTTGTGTAATTCGGGTAATTTAGGCCAGTTAATTAACTATAGTGTTTATGTGTTTGTTTCT
>QJPP01003481.1:0-132511 GCA_003996215.1 Jaltomata sinuosa
GGTAGCTCTAACTCATATGCGACTTGGCCAACTCTTCGAATAATATTATATGGCCCTATATAGTGTGGACTTAACTTTCCCTTTTTACCAAATCTCATCACCCCTTTCATTGGTGACACCTTCAAAAATACCCAATCTCCTATAGCAAACTCCAGCCCTCTTCTTCTAATATCTGCATATGATTTGTATCGACTTTGGGCCGTTGCCAGCCGCTGTTGTATCACCTTAACTTTTTCCATAGCTTGATGAACAAGATCTGGCCCAAATAAGGTAGTTTCACCCACTTCAAACCATCCGATTGGTGATCTACACTTCCTCCCATATAAAGCTTCATAAGGTGCCATTTTTATACTTGAATGGTAGCTATTGTTGTAAGAAAACTCAATAAGTGGTAAATGGTCATCCCAGCTACCTTTAAAGTCCAATACACAAGCTCGTAACATATCCTCAAGTGTTTGGATTGTACGTTCTGCCTGACCATCCGTTGAGGGTGAAAGGCCGTACTTAAATTCACTTGTGTTCCTAAACTCTTCTGAAATGATTTCCAAAAATTCGCGGTGAATTGAGCTCCCCTATCAGATATAATAGAGATTGGGATTCCATGTAGCCGAACTATCTCTTTAATATACAACCTTGCATACTCTTCAACTGTATAAGTAGCCTTAACCGGCAAGAATTGGGCTGATTTGGTGAGTCTATCAACTATCACCCATATGGAGTCAAACTTCCGAAATGAGCGAGGCAGACCAGTGACAAAATCCATGTTGATCATGTCCCACTTCCAAATTGGAAGGTCTATATGTTGCATATAACCTCCAGGCTTTTGGTGCTCTACTTTAACTTGTTGACAATTTGGACATTGAGAAACAAATTCTGCAATGTTCTTTTTCATGTCACTCCACCAATACACTCCTTTCAAGTCATGATACATTTTAGTTGAGCCCGGATGGATAATATATCTTGAATGATGTGCTTCTGTCATAATTCTCTCCCTTAGTCCATCTATATTAGGTACACACAATCTGTTTTGGCACTGGAGTACTTTGTTTTGCGTAAGCTCAAATGCCTTTGTCACCCCTTTTTGTACATTCTCCTTACGCTGTAATAGAATAGGATCCTTATATTGCTTCTCTTTTACTTCGACTACTAATGAGGATTCTGCTGCATTTTGAACAATAATCCCTTCATCTTGAGATTCAAGAAGGCGAACCCCCAAGCTAGCTAGTTGGTATAGATCCTTAGCTATTCTTTGTCTTTCCATGGACTGCCCATAGGTGTTTGCCATTGTCCTACGACTTAAAGCATCGGCCACCACATTTGCTTTCCCCGGATGATACAAGATATCAACATCATAATCTTTTAATAATTCAAGCCATCTTCGCTGCCTCAGATTCAGATCCTTCTGCTTAAAGATATATTGCAAGCTCTTATGGTCCGTATATATGTCAACATGAACCCCATACAAGTAGTGGCGCCATATCTTTAAAGCAAATACAATCGCTGCTAGCTCTAGGTCATGGGTGGATAATTTTTCTCATGTGGCCGCAACTGTCTTGAGGCATAAGCTATTACTTTACCATGCTGCATCAATACGCATCCTAAGCCCACTCCCGATGCATCACAATACACTGCATACCCTTCTATGCCTTCTGGAAGTACCAATATAGGTGTAGAAGTCAATTTATTTTTCAGCTCCTGGAAGCTTCTTTCGCATGCATCGCTCCATTGGAACTTGGCTGCCTTGTGTGTTAGCTTTGTTAAGGGTGCAGAAATAGAGGAAAATCCCTCAACGAACCTTCTATAATAACCTGCCAACCCAAGGAAACTACGAACCTCCATAGGTGTTGTAGGTCTTGGCCAGTTCTTCACGGCTTCTATCTTTTGAGTATCAACCCTTATTCCTTCATCAGAGACAATATGACCCAAGAATGCCATAGATTTTACCCAAAACTCACATTTAGAAAACTTTGCATATAGCTTACGATCACGAAGAACCTGTAACACCTGCCACAAGTGATTAGCATGGTCCTCCTTTGATCTTGAATAGACCAAGATATCATCTATGAATACAATCACAAACACGTCCAAGAATGGCTTGAACACCCTATTCATCAGATCCATAAAAGCTGCTGGTGCATTTGTTAGCCCAAATGACATAACTAAAAATTCAAAATGACCATACCTTGTTCGGAAAGCTGTCTTGGGTATATCTTTCTCTTTAACTTTTACTTGATGATAACCCGACCTCAAATCAATCTTCGAGAAACACTTAGCACCCTGTAACTGGTCAAACAAATCATCAATCCTAGGAAGGGGATATTTGTTCTTAATTGTTACCTTATTCAACTGCCGATAGTCAATACACATTCTCAATGAGCCATCTTTCTTGCGTACAAATAAAACCGGTGCTCCCCAAGGGGATATACTAGGCTTTATGAATCCCTTTTCTAACAAATCTTTTAATTGCTCCTTCAATTCTCGTAATTCTGCCAGGGCCATCCTATATGGAGGGATGGAGATGGGTTTAGTACCTGGAATCACATCAATACCAAACTCTATCTCTCTTTCTGGAGGCAAACCTGGAAGCTCTTCGGGAAATACATCAGAAAATTCATTTACCACTGGAATAGACTGAAGATCTAGTGGCTCCGCATCTATATCTCTCACTCTCACTAGATGACATATGTACCCTTTGGACATCATCTTCTTTGCCCTAAGATAAGAAATAAACTTACCTCTTGGTGTCCCAACATTACCTTTCCATTCAAGGACTGCCTCTTTTGGAAAATGGAAACTCACCCTCTTAGCTCGGCAATCTACCATGGCATAACATGAAGCCAACCAATCCATACCTATTATAACATCAAAATCTAGCATATCTAGCTCAACAAGGTCAGCCAATGTGTTACGGTCACAAACAGTTACTATGCAATTACGATAGACTTTTCTAGCTATAATAGACTCGCTAGTTGGCGTAAATACTTCAAATGGTTTAACCAATAATTCTGGCGTTCTTTCAAACTTTCCAGCAATCAATGGAGTTACATATGATAGTGTAGAGCCTGGATCAATTAATGCATATACATTATATGAAAAGATGGACAATGTACCTGTAACCACATCAGGTGAAACCTCCAAATTTTGTCGTTCCGCTAGAGCATATGTACGATTTTGCACTCCACTAGAACTAGCAGTTCCTCTACCACCTCTACCACGACCTGCAGGCACCTGTGGCCCTCTACCTAAAGAAGGCACCGATGATGATGATGCAGCAATCGATCCAGTAGGTTGTGCCATGCTACCCATGCCCCTTTGAGGGCAATTTCTCATCATGTGTCCCAGTGTACCACACCAAAAACAAACATTTGTTCCGAGCCGACATATACCTGGATGATTTCTTCCACATTGTTTACAAGACTGTCTAGGAGGTCTTGGTTGGGTCGCACTTCCTTGTTCTTGGTACCCTGCTACTTGTGAGCCTTGACTCTCACTCCTTTGCCCAAATTGATTAGCCCTAGACCCTTGAAACCGAGGTGGAGCGCTAGCTGTAGAGTAGGAAGATGATGGCCTAGACAGTCTATTAGAAAACCGAGGCCTAAACTCACCTTGGGATGGCGTAAACTGGCCCATAGATCTGGCCCTCTTGGCCTGCCCTCTTTTCGACTCTTGTGTCCTTCTCCTTTGCCTTTGATCCTCCATCTTTTGTGCAAAAGCTTGTATCCTTGCTATATCCATATCTTTGTTCAAAGCAGCAATAGTACAATCCCTAACCAGATATGAATTCAATCTATCCACGTAACGATGAACTCTATCCTCCATAGTAGCTACTACATTAGGAGCATACCTGGCCAAAGAATTAAACTTGAGACTATACTCTCTCACGCTCATATTCCCTTGGTGAAGATTTAAGAACTGAGTTGCACGGGCCTCCCGAATCTCCAATGGCAGATAATGGTCAAGGAATGCCTTTTTAAACTCTTTCCATTAGCTGAAGGTGTATTTATACCCCTAGATTGTTTCCAAGCTTCGTACCACAATACAGCCACACCTTTTAATCTATATGTTGCCAACTCAACTGCTTCCTTACCAGATACATGCATAATATCTAAGGTCCTTTGGATTTGATCAATAAAGTCTTGTGGATCTTCATTAGGATCTGACCCGGTGAATGATGGAGGGTCCAAATTAAGGAAATCACGTATCCGCACACTAGCTTCCCTATTTGCACCACTAGTACCTGTTTGCCCTTGTCCTTGACCAGCAAGTATACGAGTCAACAATTGGACTGAATTCTTTAAATCTTGGTCAGTAGCATTAACTAGTGGTTCTTGGGGTGCTGCTGCCCTCCTTAGCTCTTCTGGAGACGGAGGAGTGGAGGAAGTCCGTGATGAAGACAGTTGAGCCTCACTTTGATTAGCTCGTCTAGGTGGTGATTTGTTGGTCCCTTCTCCAGTAGCCACATCTACTTGCTTACCAGTACTCTTACTTTTCCTAGTAACTGGCATTTTTGCTATAATAAAAACAATTTAAAGGTTAGATACGATAAACCTATAACATTGGCTCTATTGCACGATCTAAGAGATGAAGAAAAAGAGACAACTCCTAAATGTCCCGTAGCCTCCTGTTTATAGATGTGGTGCACAACACACCCATAAGCAAGACTCTACATAGACACGGCTTTGTAGACTCCCTAGGATGACCTGCTCTGATACCACTTTTGTCACGCCTCAAATTCCATTTAGACGGACAGGCACTCAATGCCCTAAAGGCCCGAGAGAACCAACTTATAACCTGTGATTCATCATGCATATAACTATGACAATTAAGAAGCTTTGACTATAGATAAGTTGCCTGAATAACAAGACCAACATAGATAGGCCCAAAACTTATGTACACGATCTGGCCATTGAGGCCACAACTGTTAAGAGCAAAGACATAACTAAGTTTTACTTTACCATTGGTCTACAAAGCCTCTACCAGATAGACAAACTTAGTTTAGGTCGGGACAGGGCCCCGCCTTACCCTTAACTATACAATACCCAAAATATATACCAAAGACTCGGTAAAGCCCCGAATCAACCTGGAGCTCACCAACAGCAGCTGAGTGTCCTGTGCTCCTACTGGGGAGGTCTACTAGCCAGAGTACATGTGCCTGCGGCATGAAATGCAGCGTCCCCATGAGGGATGTCAGTACGAGAGAATGTACTGAATATGTAAGGCATAAAGTAACCCATATGTAAACAAGAGCTCAAATAGAATCAGGTATCAGTGCATAAACATGTAAATAAGAACAGAAGATCACATTGGCTTACACTTGTGAAATCATGTATATTACGTTCTTTGGTTACTCTTCTTTGCTTTATGATCATTGTAAGGCATGTAATACACGTGACCAACTGATCAGTGGTAGAAGAGGAGTCCCATGCTAGGCAATTTAACCTCTGGGATGCTGCCCTCATAAATATACAAATTGGGATCGACCCATGCTAGGCTTTCGCCCCTAGGCTGCCACCCATAAGTACACAAATAGGGATCGACCCATGCTAGGCTTTCACCCTTGGGCTGCCACCCACACATATACAGATTACTTCATTTAGTTTCTTTAATCTTTGAGATTGTTACTTTGGTGGTTGTAACCTTTATTGAGCTCAAAACTATGGACCAGTAGTAGAAGACATGTGAACATGCACTTAAGGCAGTAACAATGATATAAGGAGCAAACATAACATCAACGTACTATTTAGGAGCTTATATGATACAATGAACCTCATTTGGCTTAGAGAATAACTCACAAAGCTTTGCTGTTGAAAGTACCTTTACTAGGAAACTCACTTCGTTGGTAACAACACAAATATAAGAGTTCATGCCAAGGAATATGAAACTGAGAAACCTTACATACCTTGTTGTGTAACTCGGATATTACAACGAATTAAGCTTCCCCCTTTCAGATTATTTATCTACAATGAAATACGTGGCAAAACTAGTATTAGTAGCTAGTTAACCAATTTGGGCTACTTGATCCCACTAAATCAGTAACTAGGCAGTAAGCTCGTAATTGATCAAACCAAGAGTGTTCCTTTCACCTCTTCTCCTCTAAACATATCTACATACTGTACGACCTTCTCATAAGGTCCCTTGAAGCTCTTCCGACTTCACAACATATACCAAACAACATACAAAGGTGTGCAGGTAGCAAGTTAACATAACACCCAATTAAGTGGTGTATTACCACACCCTCCTTCCATACTTCAATACAACTTCACACACCCTTTTACAAGTTCCACCAAGCTGTCCCAAATATATACACATAAAACCGCTCCTAAAACAATCCCAAACATCCTTCAACATAATAAGAAAGTATTTTTAACTCAAGGATTCCAATCACTACCCCATGGTTCTTGACACAAACATATACAGAATTCTTCATCAAACTTGCATATAAAAAGGGGTAAAAATGGGCAGTAACTTTACCTTAAATTCTGAAAATCTGTCCTCCCAACTTGTACTTCTTCAAGAGCTTGAACTCCCCTTCAACTTAGCTTGAAAAGAGGGAGAATACTTAAGAACCCTAATGGTATTTTATGGCTGCTATGTGAAGCTAAGAGAGAGAGAAAGAAAGAACTTCTAAAATCTATTTTTTTTCAAGTTAAAATGAGTGAAATGAGCTGGTCTTAACCCCTTTAAAGGGGGGCTGCTTTGGCCGACTTTCCTTGCTCATTTTGAGGCACAAAATGTCAAGAAGGTGATACACCTACTTGGCCATTTTACATGGGCTTTGTTGGACTTAACCTTATTGGGCCTTGGCTGCCAATTCTTTCCCTTTCTTTCACTTCTTTGGGCCAGAATTTATTCAAGTGGGTGATGGGTGTACTTGGCCCTCTAAGCTAGTCAAAATAGTCTTAGTAGGTGATGCACCTACCTAGTTCTTTAGGCTGGTCAATAAGTCAAAGTAGGTGATGCACCTACTTGTCACCTACTAGCTTAGTTAAGTCAAGCAAGCAGCTCACTTATTTTATTCTATTTTCTAATTTCTAATCCCTTTTGCTTTAACTTAAAACTTCACCCTAAATATTTACTCAAATACAACCTTACCATCTCGAGTTTAAATACTTTTGTCGAGGTTAACTTGGCCGTTTACGTGCTGAACTGAATAGGGCATTACAACACCTCCCAATACACATTAAACTATCACTGCTCATATAAGAAACTCGGTCCCTCACCTATACAACAAGGCTATATCAAGTGATATATGAATAGGACTAGTATATGCAGAATATGGGATGTTACACATTGACAGCTTGCTAACGCGGAAGACGCATTCTATCGGCTCAGACGCGGAAGCTGATCCTCTCACGGCTCAATTTCGCTGGAGCTGACATGGTTGGCTTGCACGGGTGGGACCTAGACAGCTGGCTGCGTCAGATTGATCCACGTAATTTGCTGGAAATTCTTTTTTTTTTCTCCTCAATTTTCAGATATTTTTGTATTCCTTTGGCCCCACAAACACCTTTACTCTTTTCCCTTCTTTTCTTTTTGGATTAAACATTATTTTTTGAAGATTTTTGCTCAACAACATATGAATTTCATGAACAACACCACATAAACATTGATGAACTTCAAAAAATCATAACTCCCTCAATTTAACTCTGATCTTCACCAAATTTTAAACACGAGCTCCTTTCGACACTACGAACAAACCCCAATAAGTTTTAGCCCTCAATTTCAAGCCAAAAATAAACCCATTTTCTCCATCTTCAAGCTACGAAGAACATCATGAACAAGTGAACTTCAAATCTTCATAACTTCTTTGTTTTAGCTTCAAATTTCATGAAATTCGAGATTTAGGCTCCCCTTGATATAGAGAACAAACTCCAATACTTTTCAAGCTCAAATTTAGTCTCAAAGAACAAACCCACTTCACCTTCTTCAAGCTTTTTCAAGCTCAACAATGGTGAAATTTTGAAACACCTCCAAATCAACTCGAAATCGTCTAAAATTTTAGGAGAAAACTTCCTCTTAAGCTAGAGAACAAATTTCATTACTTTTTCTAGCTCAAATCTCTCCGAATCTTCAAGATCCATTTTCAAGTTTTCAAACCTTCAAGCTCCTTTAATGGTAGAATCTTCCCTACAACTCAAAATCACTTGAAATCTTGGATTTAGACTCAAAAAACACTAGAGAATACGAATCTAGTGTCAAAAACAATAAATCAAACACAAAAAAATTCGTTTTTATTTTTTTGGATATTTTTTTTTATGAACCTAAGACCTAAGAATTGATGGAACAACTCTTAAAACCTAAGCTCTGATACCAAGATGATAACAATCTCAATCGAGTGACTAAAATCGATACTGGAAACACGAAATTCAATAACACAAAATAAAGATAGTGGAGAAATTAATATGAGAATTAGAAGAAATTGAGATGAGAATAGAAGAAAGAAAGGCTAATTGAATCAACAATTAACCAAGGAAGAAGAGAACTCAATCAAATGCATGAGAAACCAAATTGAATCCACAAGATGATAACTCGATGATCAATTAAGCAAAGAAGATAACACAGGCAATTCAGGAATCCACCCTAATCACTCATTCTAAACTAATAATAGGAATTGAACCCAATCAATATCTTAACCTAAAATATCAAGTCTATTCAAGACAATTCAATCATCAAAAATCTAAGTATGAAAATGGCTTAAGGCAACTATTTATAGTTATTGCCTTTACACAAATAGCCTATTACAAAAATAGCTCAAAAGTGACTATTTTGGAAATAACCCACAAGGGCCCTTCTTGATTGCTCAAATGGCATCTTGATCACCCATGGCCTTGTGTATTTGTTTCTCCATAGCTTCCTCCGGGCTCCAAGCTACTATCCATATAAAGAATCCCCTTCAATTATGCTCCAAGCTAACCAAGATCGTATCATTTTTGCTCCTTGGGAAATAACCGTGGTATTAAGAAAACCCTCAGAGTTTATTGCTAAACTACTATTAACAAGGTGATAACCAAATTTACGCGCTCATGAATCATTTGAAAAACAAGCCTCGGCATAGGCCCTTAGCGCATTTGAAAGCATGGGTAGTAAAACAATGGGGCGTGTAAGACCAACCCAGCAACACAATCAAATATCAGGCCTGGCGAGGGCACAATTAAGCTCATAAACATAATAAAAATGGTCTGGCAAGGGCAATATCACAATCATCCAAATATGCCGACAAAGGCCAAATCAAATCTAGCAAGGAACTAAAAAAATAAATAAGACCCGACAAGGGCAATAAAACAAATATCTCAAGCCCAACACGGGCAACCAACAACCAAATCAAATTAAATAGAGCCACCTCCATAAAAAGAAGCATTGCCCTCAATGCTTTCAAGCTTAAGTAGGGAAAGAAGGGGGAAACTCCCTAGAGGACTCTGCCTCATCATTATCATCCGCTACGTCATCATCTGCGACCTTTCCACTAGGACCAGCACCACCCTTTTGGAAGTGTGCCGATACTGTGGAATCTTTGAGGGCCTACTAGCAGGGTTCCGATCATCATCATTGAGTAATGCATCCACATCATCAAGAAGATCCTCCTCCTCATCTGGGAATGATGCAAATAGGTCATCCATTGGGCCACGAATGGAACAGGGTGTAGGTAAGGTGTTCAAGTCTACCTCTTCCACTAGAGCCTTTCCCTTTTGCTTATTAAGGTCCTTTAAAATATTGCTCATGTCCCTTAAATGACATCCACTCTAGTGCACTGCTTTGTTATTCTCTCTACTACCCCTTTCATGGCATTCTTGACGGCTCTATTTATCATACTGGGCAACTTCTTATCTAGGTTGCTCAACAGTTTCTCATGGCTATAAGTTTTGTCAACCATGTCTTGGAGGCCACTTTTGGTCAAGGTGGACGTGGAGGCATGTGCATGTTCCTCTACCATGTGCCTTTTGAATCTAAGGGCATCCCTGTCAGTCTTCTTATCAAGATCAATTACCCCAACAACATAGGTGACCTTGTCGCAGCTGAAGTATGGGATGTCGGCCTTGGCACACAACTTGTTAATCAGTAGTGGGAAAGGGAATGAGTCATTACCCCTGCATACTTTCCTCTAAAATACCATGGCTGCAATTTCCCTAAAATTCACATGCTCTCCTGTCATAATGGCAACAACTAGAATGGCTTCCTCTTAATTATCTTCTGGTCATTTTGAGAGGGCAGGAATCGAATACGGATGAGATCATACCACAGACAGGCTTCAAAGCACCGAGTTCTTCTCAAAATGTCACCTCCCACAGTGGCCCAGATAGGAGTGAAATGATCAAGGATAGGGGCAGTTTCATGATAAGGCTTTACTTTGGCTGTCAACTTGGCCATGAGAGCAGGTGCAGGCTCGATTGGGTATCCCTAATAGATGGCATTCATGTCACCAGGGGTGATGCAAACTTTCTTGCCCCTGACTATAACTGAATTCAAGTTGGGGAATTTCTCTGCAGTACCTTTATATGCCTTGGATCCTATGCAGCTTGGTATGCCGCAAAGAACTTCCGCACAACTTCCTCATAGTACCTCCCGGGTACATCCTGAAAAGAGTGCCACTCTTGTTCAGAAAACTGACGGTGCATGTTAGATAGTTAATCCCCAACTTCCCCCAAGTTAAAACTCTGCTCTTCATTGAATGTTTATTATCCCGCTTATAAAAGGCCTTCATGCCTTCCACCCTAAAGCGAATCTTGCCTCTTTTGCTGCTGATAGTTTCCTTGGTTGGCTACCTATGTTGCCCCTTACTAGAAGACATGTTTTGTACAAGACGATTATGAGCCCAAAAACAAAAGCAAAATCTTTTTTGTATTTTTTTGACATATTTGAAAGAAAAATATTTAAAAAAAGTTAACAAACTAAAAAGGACGGAATGAAAAGAAGTAGAAAACAAAGTAGGTGACTGATGGCTCATGCGAACTACGTGCGAACCACAGTAGACAGAGGGTGCATCACACGTGACTTTCCACGAGCTAACAGAAACCTACAAGGATTTCTTCTTCGAGGTGCGAAGTTAGTGCAGACCGCACCAACCAAGGTGCACATCGCACCATACACCGCCCCTCATAACAGTGATCGACAACATTCTTTTCAACAGGGTACGATGCTTTGTGCGTTCCACACATTAAGATCTACGCGTCACATGCAAAACACACAAGGAAATAATTAGAATTTTTGGTTCCTTGTGGACTTGTGAATTACGCATGTGATTCGTAGAGCAAGATTTGCTTTAGGCACTTGGAACCATGAAATAAATAAGCAGTTAAACAAAGGGGCAAAATATAATATGACCACAAATTCATTCGGGTACTCAAACTTCCCCGAAATTACATTAACACCATTAATCAACAAAAGAAGAGCCCAACGACTTCCCTTAAGAAGGACGTTACCCCATCTATCATCAGGAATATCAAGCCTTCAATTGTAATAATTAGGCACCAACATTTAACAATAATTTTTACCTCCCCGCACAAGATCATACACCCAACAAAGTATTCAACAAAGAACATGGGTATATGAGAAGTAGCAATATTTCTTCTCCAACATCAATTTTCAACCAAATCTCATGAGAAACGATGATTTGCCCTTAAGAATGACATCACCCAATCTATCATAGGGCAAAATTATGCATCAATCACAAGTGGGTTACTCAGACTTCACCCCAAACACATATTTTCAAGACTAAAAACTACTACAATCAACATGCATAATCACAATATCAAGCCCCACCAAGTTGATACTAAGAAAAATCCACAATACAATTCAGAATTGGAGACCCAAAAATTCCGGATCTCACCCAAATTTAACATGGCAATTTTTACAAGCATGCTTCACAATATAAGTTCCCAATCAACATAAAATCATGTATTTAACGTCAGGGAACTTACCATAAGTAAAGATTAAATGAGGAGAAGCAAAAATTGAAGCTTGTGGAGAGAACCAAGAAAACTCTCACTCTCTCAAGGAAGTTCAAGTGCACATATTTCAAACTACAAGCTTTCCCTTCATGTAAATCGTCACTAATGTAGGGTGGCCAAGCTTGAAATCACTAAGAACTTGCGGGTTCCGATGTTGGCTAGGGCTAAGGTAAGGATTTCATTTTGGCTCAAGTGACAACACCTCCCTAATGCTCTTTGTTATCATTTCAAACATTGCTCGCATTTTTTACTTTGACTTCATCTTATTTCTCCCTCACAAAACCCAAGCTTCTCCTTTTTCAATCATGATCCTTCAAAACTCCTTGTATCATCCTTGTTTGGTAGCACCTATACTTTATTTTCATTTTTGCTCATTAGATTGAACTTTTAGAGTAAATATTCATTTGAAACTTAAGGTGCTACCTTGCACTTGGAGTGCATCCTTTTTCTTCCCCTCATTGATCGCATACACCCCAAACTTAGGAGTTTGCCTATAGTGTCTTTTCATTTCTCCCCAAAACTTAGGCTTTTAGCCTACTTTTCATTTCAAGCACTTAGGAAAGACGGGTGCCAAAATAGGGGTTCCAAAAAGGTAAAGTTGTTAACAAGGTGCCAAAGAATGGTCACAAGCTCAAAGGGGTTTACTAGGATTGATGTTGAGGGAAGTCTTTTGTGTGAAGTGGCTGTCCAAAAAGGTCCTAAGGTCATTTTCCAAGCCTGGTCACACCTAGAATTTCGCCTTGAATCACATTTGGGGAAAGTTCTAGATGACACATATGCACAAGAATCAAGGTACAACCTCACCACACAAGACATCATGCCACAAGGCTTCTTTCATTAGTCTCAAGATCAATTGGGAAAATTAACTTTTGACAAGCTATTTTGAGTTCATTACACACTCGTTTGTGACACACTCATTTGTTAATTGATCCAGCCAAAATGAGAGTGTGAAAGTCATGACAAGAGAATATTTTCCTCAAAAATTCATTTTCCCTCTTTCTTTTCTTTTTCAAAAACATCTTGCCAAGATTTTTTTTCAGTGGGACCATTTCAAGACAAGCACACTATGGACTCAAATTAAAACTAAATCATGGCATTTTCCCTTAAGAAAGTTGCCTCTCAATCTATCATAGGGAAACACCAACCCGATTTGACACAAAAACAAAATAAAAAGAAAAATAAAGAAAATATTTTGCTCCTTAGGAAAGAACCGTGGCATTAAGAAAAGCATCGGAGTTTATTGCTAAGCTACTATTAACAAGGCGATCCACAAATTTTTGCTCTCATGAATCATTTGAAAAACAAGCGTCAGCGTAGGCCCTTAGTGCATTTGTAAAGCACAGGTCGTGAGAAAATGAGGTGTGTAAAACTAACCCAGCAATACAATCATCAACAATAAAAATCAAGCCCGGCGAGGACATAATTAAGCTCAAAAACATAAACATAAAGGCTCGGCAAGGGCAAAGTCAACCAACAACCATACCACAAATAATTACAGGGCCCCCAAAATTTAAAGTATGCATAGCCCTCGATGCACAAAAAATTATACAAATAACAATGAGTGCAAAAACTCCCTGATGATACTAATAATGGCGATGACGCCTCCTTGAGTAGAACCGTGGAGGCAGCCTCAGAGGTGGAGGTGGTGATGATGCTGGTGGTGGGATGTAGGCATGCACTGGGTCAAACTGAAACACCTCTAATAGTGGGATTGATGGGTCCCAACACACTTGAATGAGGCCAGTTGGTTCCACAATCCCCTATTTGTCTTGGTACGTCATCAATTCATGGTATGAGGACCTTGGTTGAAATTCCCATTCCCTCACATAAGAAATTAGAGGTTGTGGGTGATTCTGGATGACTGTGTCTGAAGCTTTGGGGGTCATCTCAATAGGTGCCACTACGTCTTCTATCTCGATTGTGCCATCTTCTTCATTCGGATCCCAACTCGTGCACCAATCATCGGGAGGACTAGCATTCCTCAGAGTAGATGTTGAATTTGGGCTAGTAGATTAAGATCCCAACTTGGCTCAACAGGAGGGGTCACTTGCCTAAGCTCCTCAACCTCCACTTCCATGGTATCTATTTTAGCACAAAGCTTGCTAAAACTTGACACTAATGGCTTCAAAACTAATTTTATGGCGTCTTGAATCATGCGTGGTATGTCCTTAGCAATCCTTTCTAGGCTTTCCTTGTTTTTGTGAGTAAGTTGATTGAGCTTGAGCAAGTTATCTAAAGATGATGTAGCTTTGGAATTCATATAGATGGTGTTTGATGCTTCTTGAGATTGGGAGGAAGTACCCCTATGATCATGAGTAACACCTTCATCATGGGCATTGATTGCATTGGCATTATGTGCATGGTGCTTTTTATTTATTAACATGAGGGGCATCTGAGTCTCACATTGTATCTAATTGAATCATTCTGGTAGCTTGTCTGATTTTATCCAAAGAGAGAATCCGCGGATAATGCACTTGGACACACAAGAATCTAATGAGGACAGGGAAAGCCATAGACGTGCTCTCTTGTCTCACTCTCCGCTTGATTTGCTTAGAAATTATCTCCCCTTCATACAACCGAAGACCTTGCTTCTAGATAATGATTCCTTGATTAGTGATTCCATTACTTGTGCCTCTCAAAGAACTCATGTGATGGAATATGTCGTTAAGGATAATATCTTATTTGATGATGACATGACTATTAAAAGTGTGCATAGTGGTGGCTCTTATAATGTTGAAAGTGTAGCTACTCTTGGAGGCTACAAGTTATTTGGTAATCCACTATGGGATGATGACACCTTTCCTGAGGAAGGAACTTCCTTCTTGAGGGACTGTGTACCTCTTACTTGTGAGGTGAAGCTTGGTCAAGATGACAAGCAAGATGTGGGTGAAGATTGTACTATCTACCCATTTGAAGACATCGGCCTATCACTTTTCAAAAGGGATGATCCTTGGGATAAAGCTAACATTGATTTGTTTGATGGTTTGAAAAACCCAACTAGTGATTATCCTTATGAAATTGATGATAATTGTGATCCTTTGTATGACACCCCACCTTTGTTTGTTAAATATGAAGATGAGTTAGTTAATTCATGCGATGGCTCGAATTCTAATCTCTTTGGTCTTAATGGTGGTGTGGGTCAAATTGGGGATTGCTACTTGAGGAAGGAAGGTGACTTTTTCCTACAAAGTATCTTGTCTTCTTCATGTGTCCCAACATGTGTTGATGTGCTTGATAAGATTCATGAACCAAATTGTGATCTTGCATGTGAGGGCACCTTGAAGAGGATTGACAATCTTGACACCTTTCTTTACTACCTCTTTGCATATGATGATGTCTATGTTTGTATTAAATTTGTTTTCTATAGAGGTAGGGGTTCCTATAATTTGTCCAATTATCTTTGTGACCACGATATGTAGGTCTTTTACTTCTTTCACCCCAATGAACCCTTATGGGTGATTGCACCACTTTTGGTGTGGCCTTCTTGCGAGACAATGAAACAATTGTGTCTTATGGCTCCAAAGTTAAATATGATACCATCTTTTGGAATTCTTGATGCCACGAAAACCTTTGTATTTGCCTTGTCTCTTGATGTTTATCATAATCAAAACCTTTGCACCTTGTATGATGAGTTGCTTTTATTGGAAGCAAAGGATATTTGGTTGTACCTCAAATTTGTGCCTCCTTGGCATGATGATATTATTGCTAACCCTTGTACTAACCCTCATGCTTTGAGGATGTTTTGGTTGTTATCCTTCTCATATGTTTTAAGGTTTGGATTCGAGGACGAATCATTTTCAAGAAGGAGAGGATGATACTAGCATGGATAGCATGGTTGACACGAGCATGGATGGCATAGATAACACATACGATGTTCATGCAAAGGGAAGCTTATGAGTCCGCGGGAGTGATGTGGATGAAGAAAAGAGGCCATTTGTGCAAGTGGCTAGGCTTTAAATTCAAGAATCCATAAAGAAGACAACCAAACAAGGCCCTTGCTTCATTAAGGGCAATATTGTAAAAAGTCAATGTCTTCTTATTTCCTTAGTATAAGTAGTAGCTTTTCTTTATTTTGAAG
The DNA here is from genome assembly GCA_003996215.1 of Jaltomata sinuosa. Classification (NCBI taxonomy): domain Eukaryota; kingdom Viridiplantae; phylum Streptophyta; class Magnoliopsida; order Solanales; family Solanaceae; genus Jaltomata; species Jaltomata sinuosa. Next base: position 16,024 of record QJPP01003481.1, read on the forward strand.
GGAGTTTTTGATGAATATTGAATATTGAGCTTTGAAGCTTTTAGTTTCTAGGTATTTAGCTTGTAGTTTCTAGGTGAAGCCTAGCATTAGTTGGTAATTTTAGTAGTGTGGATCTTGGAATTGTTGGTGAACTTCTTGGTTTGGTTAATCGAAGGTTGCTCATTTGTGGTTTCTTGAGTTCCTTTGATTTTTCTCAAACTAGGGTTTGTGTTTGAATTATTGAATTCAATTGGGAGGTGAGGGTATCAAGTCCCTTGTTGCCCATAAATTCAAGAGTTTGAATATTAACTCACATATCCTTCTTTTGTTTTCTTTCCTTCTTGTTCTTCCCTCTTTGTCCGTTATCAGAGCTAGAGAATATTTGTATGCCTTTTCTTGTGGTACTTATCATAGTCGAAGTGGTGTGAGTAGGTATGTTGGTACAAGTGAAAGTCATCTAATGAGCAAGAGAAAATGTGCATTCCCTACTTGTAGAACTACTATGTCTCATGCTTCTTATCCTAATTTCAATGTGTCTTGTTCTCAATATGGAAATGGTGTTGGAGGTAGGATGGAAGGATCAAAGGGACATGAAAGTAGAGTGAAATCAAATGAGCCCTTTCCGGTGAGGGATCTTGAATATTTAAGAATTAAAGAATTAGGGGATGCCATACAAAGAGGAGTTGACAAGATCATTCGATGGGTTGCCAATCTTAAGCCCGAGGAGTTACAAAAGATGATGAAGAAAATGATTCCTTATGAAGATAAAGCAAAGGAGTTTCCATTAGAAGCAAAGCAAGCTACTCCTTGTGAGGATGGCATTAAGGGGTTAATCATGAAAGTGAAGGCATTCACTCCTTGTGCACCAAAGTGGAAGCTTGAAGTGAAGGGATCATCTAACCCTTCACAAGGGATACTTGGCACTTGTCCGAACTCCAATAAAATTGATAGACAAAAGATTGAGAGGAGTAAGGGTGTGATAAGTGACAACTCTAGAGTGGAAAAAAGAGAGGTTGTGTGGAGTGATGTAAGAGGGTTGTCACAATCTTATCCTAACTCATGTAACTTTTCTTGTTTCTCTAGTTGTCTTGATACTTGTGCAGGTATTCTTGGAAGCAAGCCTAGCAAAGCACCTCAAAATGTGGAGAATCAAGAGGTGTTAAAAGGCTTCCCAAAGGAGCATTTGTGCTTCAATGTTGGAAACCAAGGTGAAGACAATCATTCATATGAGCTACGAGGTAACAAAGCTAAACCTTACACTTTATTGAAAGTAAAAGATCATTGTGTGGCTAGTAGCCAATTGAGTGTAAGTGATAGCTTGTATATGTGAGCTTAAAGAGCCTTTACCTTGTGATGATCTTGATGATACCTTGTTGCATGATGATGATGCCATTGTTGTGAGTGCCCAAACACTAGTTGATCCTATAGATGACTTGATTGATTCTTCTAGTAAGATCGATTTGAGTCCATCTAGTGTTAGCACTTGTGACTTGAGTGAAAATATATTGTCATGTAATAGGGGTAGTCAAATGCTAGTTGGCTATAATGATGGTAATCATGTGTGTGATTCTTTTGAGCTTGATATGCTATCAACTATTGTTTATTATGGTATTGACCAACTTGCTTGTAATGATGACCTACTAATTGAGGAGTTGTGTGATGTGATAAATGAACCTCAATTTAGTAATGGTAATGATATAGTTGGTCATGTAGTTAGTCATGTAGGATCTTTACTTAGAGGTGATGATTCCTTGAGTGTTGATTCCATTTCTAATTCTTGTCATGAGGATCTTGAGATAGAGTATGAACTTAGGGATAATCCTTTATTCAATGATGGCATGACTAATGTGAATGATGAAGATAGTGATGTTTTTTATAATATGGGAAGTGTAGCCACTCTTGAAGGCTACCAATTATTTGAAAATCCACTATGGTGTGATGACACACTTTCCAAAGATGAAACTTTTTTCTTGGAAGATGATAGTACATCTATTGGAGGGGTTAGTAGTCAAAAGGAAAGGGGTGTATGTTCTCTAATGGCCCCTTCATTTTTGTGTGACCCCATTCTTGATCAAAGCCTTAATTCTTGTGGATCAAAGGGTGATTCTATATGTAGGCACACCTTGGATGAAGTTCATTTAAGTAACACCTTTCTCTACTACCTCTTTGCATATGATGATGTCCATGTTTGTATCGGATTTGTTTTATATAGAGGTAGGGGTTTCTTGGATTGGTCCATTTTCCTTTGTGACCAAACTATGTGGGACTTTTATATCTTTGACCCCGGTAAACCTTCATGGGTGTTTGAACCAATGGTGACACCACTTTTGGTATGGTCTTATAGGGGAATAGGGAAGCAATTGTGTCTTAGGACCTTTGAGGTTTATTTATTCCATGATATTTCTCATAGTTGGATCCTTTGTATGTTCTACAGTGCATTGATCTTATTTGACACAAAGGATAGTTGGTTGTATTTCAAATGTGTGCCTCCTTGGCAAGTTGGTATGGTTGGTAACCCATGTGCTAACCTTCATGCTATGAGGATATGTTTGTTGTTTGTCCTTCTTCTGTTTTTACAAGGTTCGGATTCGAGGATGAATCCTTTTGAAGAAGGGGAGGATGATACGATCATGGTTAGCTTGGAGCATATTAGAAGGGGCTTCTACAGATGGATGATAGCTTGGAGCTCGAAGGAAGTCATGGAGCAACAAATACACAAGGCCATGGGTGATCAAGATGTCATTTGAGCAATCAACAAGGGCCCTTGTGGGTTATTTCCAAAATAGTCACTTTTGGGCTATTTTTGTAATAGGCTATTTGTGTAAAGGCAATAACTATAAATAGTTGCCTTATCCATTTTCATACTTAGATTATTGATGATTGAATTGTCTTGAATTGACTTGATATTTAGTTACTTTAGCTTAGGGTAGTGATTGGGTTAAATTCCAATTGTTAGCTTAGATCGAGTGATTAGGTGGATTCCCGAATTGCTTGTGTTATCTTCTTCGCTTGATCGATCATCGAGTTATCATCTTGTGGATTCAATTTGGTTTCTTGGGCATTGAATTGAGTTCTCTTCTCCCTTGGTTGATTGTGGATTCAATTAGCCCTTCTTTCTTCTATTCTCATCCCTTTTTCTAATCTATCCCTCTATCTTCAATTTGTATTGTTTGTTTTTGTGTTTCCGATATCGATTTTGATCATTTTCAATTGAGATCGTTATCATCAAGTCTAGGAATTGGATGCCTATACTTGATTGTAATCTTGTTCACGGCTCTACAATCAATGCACATTCTCCAAGTACCATCCTTTTTGGGAACAAGGATAACTGGTACGGCACACGGGCTTAGGCTTTCTTTGATCAATACCTTTTCAAGGAGTTCTTCCACTTGCCTTTGTAGCTCCTTGGTCTCTTCCGGATTACACCTATAGGCTGGTCGGTTGGGAATTTATGACCCCAGCACGTAGTCAATTTGGTGCTCAATTCCCCTCAAGGGTGGTAGTCCCTCGGGCATCTCATCTGGAAATAGTTCATCATAGTCCTGCAAAAGAGAAGAAACAATACTAGGAAAAATGCTAGTATCTTGGTTAGCATGCAATAAAAGATTGGTGTTGACAAGGCACACTAAAAAGCGTTCCTCATCCACACCCTTTAGACAATTGTTTGGCTTGGCTATCATACACATGTTCTTCTTATTTTTAGCCAAGTCACTTCCCTCTTTTGGAACAATGGTGGAACTTTCACCTTCCCTCTTCGCTTCTTCCACCCTTATTCTCTCCCGAAGCTCCTTCATAGCCCGATAGTCCTCACTCACTTGGTATGGGGTGAGAGGTGCAAGTACATATTTCTTACCGTCAATCACAAAAGCATACTTGTTGGTCCTTCCATAGTGCATAACATCTCTATCAAATTGCCAAGGCCTCCCCAATAATACATGACAAGCCAACATGGGTACCACATCACAAATCAACTCCTCATTGTACTTGCCCACACTAAATTGAATACTTTCTTGTTTGAGGACCTTCATCTCTCTACTCTCATTGAGCCATTGTAGCTTGTAAGGGTTGGAATGTCTTCTTGTTAGAATTTGCATACGCTCCACCAAAGAACTACTCACCACATTAGTGCAACTCCCACTATCAATAATCAAAGAACACACCTTAACTTGGATCTTGCACCTAGCATGAAAGAGATCTTACTACCAAGAAGCTCTCAAGAAGGTGTACATGCTTAGACAAGGTACCAAGAGTGTTGAAGAATACTATGATGAATTTGAGAACTTGAGAATGAAATCCAAGCTTGAGGAGCATATGCAATACTCGGTGATACAATTCATGGCAAACTTGAGGCTCGATATCTTGAAGCCTTTGAGACTTAAACACTATGAGAATCTTGAAGCGGCTCTCCATGATGCCTCTAAGGTCGAAATGGATTTGAAATATGAGAAGACATACAAGGCCAAGAGTTTTCCAACTTCCTCATGGAGTAAAAACAATGATAAGTGGAAGACCCCAACTCCTTGAGAATCATCTAAAGGTAGTGGTCAAGACACTCAAGTCAAGGTTGATTACAAAGCCAAAGGGAATGACAAGCCGAAAGGAGGTAACTTTGAAAAAACCCAACTTTCCTCGACCCTCTACCATCCAATGCTTTCGATGTCAAGGGAGGGGACATATTACTAGTGAGTGTCCTAATAAAAGGACAATTATTGCTTTTTGTGATGGGTATAAAATCGATGAGGAAGATGAGCATGATGAAAGGAGTGAGGTAGAGGGGGATAAAGGTGAAGGGAAGAGAGTAGCTTCGGGGGATGAGGAAGAAAGGTTGGATGAGAGGGTAAATTTTGCTTGCTTCATGGAAAAGGGGCAACCCCTACTTGATGATAATGAAGAGTTAAAGGTAAATACCAACCTTTCATGTGTTGTGAGGAGAATTATGGGAGCCCTTACCAAAGAAGAACTTGACCAAAGGGAGAATCTGTTTCATGCTAGGTGCAAGATCCAAGATAAGGTGTGTTCTTTGATTATTGATAGTGGGAGTTGCACTAATGTGGTGAGTAGTTCTTTGGTGGAGTGTATGCAAATTCCAACAAGAAGGCATTTCAACCCGTACAAGCTACAATGGCTCAATGAGAGTGGAGAGATGAAGGTCCTCAAACAAGAAAGTATTCGATTTAGTGTGGGCAAGTACAATGAGGAGTTGATTTGTGATGTGGTACCCATGTTGGCTTGTCATGTATTGTTGGGGAGGCCTTGGCAATTTGATAGAGATATTGTGCACTATGGAAGGACCAACAAGTATGCTTTTGTGATTGACGGTAAGAAATATGTACTTGCACCTCTCACCCCATACCAAGTGAGAGAGGACTAACAGGCTATGAAGGAGCTTCGGGAGAGAATAAGGGTGGAAGAAGCAAAGAGTGAAGGTGAAAGTTCCACCATTGTTCCAAAAGAGGGAAGTGACTTGGCTAAAAATAAGAAGAACATGTGTATGATAGCCAAGCCAAACAATTGTCTAAAGGGTGTGGATGAGGAATGCTTTCTAGTGTGCCTTGTCAACACCAATCTTTTATTGCATGCTAACCAAGATACTAGCATTTTGCCTAGTATTGTTTCTTCTCTTTTGCAGGACTATGATGAACTATTTCCAGATGAGATGCCCGAGGGACTACCACCCTTGAGAGGAATTGAGCACCAAATTGACTTCATGATGGGGTCACAAATTCCCAACCAACCAGCCTATAGGTGTAATCCAGAAGAGACCAAGGAGCTACAAAGGCAAGTGGAAGAACTCCTTAAAAAGGGATTTATCAAAGAAAGCCTAAGCCCATGTGCCGTACCGGTTATCCTTGTTCCCAAAAAAGATGGTACTTGGAGAATGTGCATTGATTGTAGAGCCGTGAACAAGATTACAATCAAGTATAGGCATCTAATTCCTAGACTTGATGACATGTTGGATGAGCTTTGCGGAGCAAGTGTGTTCTCAAAAGTTGATCTTAGGAGTGGGTACCATTAAATTCGAATGAAACCGGGTGATAAATGGAAGACGGGTTTCAAAACAAAATTTGGGTTGTATGAATGGCTTGTGATGCCGTTTGGTTTGACTAATGCTCCAAGCACTTTCATGAGGTTGATGAATCATGTTCTAAAACCCTTCATCAACAAGTTTGTGGTTGTGTACTTTGATGACATACTTGTGTATAGCAAGACAATTGAAGAGCATGTAGGCCATTGAAACAAGTGTTTGATGTTTTGCTATGAGAAAGGTTATTCACAAATCTCAAGAAGTGTTCTTTTTGTGTTGAAAAGGTAGTGTTCTTGGACATTGTGGTTAGTGCAAGTGGTATAGAGGTTGATGAAGAAAAGGTGGAGTCAATAAAGACTTGGCCGACCCCATCCAATGCAATTGAGGTAAGAAGTTTTCATGGGTTGGCGAGCTTTTACAGGCATTTTGTGAAGGGTTTTAGTTCAATTGCTTTCCCATCAACCGAATTGATCAAGAAAGATGTACCTTTTGTGTGGGGGGAAGAACAAGAGAAGTCCTTTCAAGCATTGAAGTCCATGTTGAGTTCCTCCCCATTACTCCAACTATCTAATTTTGATAAAGCTTTTGAGATAGAGTGTGATGCTTCGGGTGTTGGGATAGGTGGTGTCCTGATGCAAGAGGGAAAACCAGTGGCTTACTTTAGTGAAAACCTAAAGGGAGCTACTCTTCGGTACTCAACTTATGACAAGGAATTATATGCACTTGTGAGGGTATTGGCTCATTGGCAACACTACTTGTGGCATAAAGAGTTCGTGATAAGGACCGATCATGAGTCCTTGAAACATCTTAAGGGGCAATCCAAGTTGAACAAGCGACATGACAAATGGGTTGAATTCATTGAGACTTTTCCATATGTGATCAACTACAAGCATGGCAAAGAGAATGTAGTAGCGGATGCTCTATCAAGGAGGTTTGTATTGGTCAGCACCTTAGCTTCTAAAATGATGGGATTTGAAAGCTTGAAGGGATTCTATTCTATGGATCCCGATTTCAAAGAAACTTTTGATTATCTTAGTCAAGGGAATCGGGTTGATAGGTTCCAATTGGTTGATGGATTCTTGTTCAAGAATGGGCGAGTTTGTGTTCCCATGAGTTCATGGAGAGAGTTGTTCGTCAAGGAAGCTCATAGTGGTGGTTTGATGGGGCACTTTGGAGTACCCAAGACACTTGAAATCCTTATGGAACAATTTTATTGGCCAAAGATGAAGCATGATGTGGAGCGGATTTGTGGACAATGTCTCGAATGCAAGCAAGCCAAATCCATGACTCGGCCTCAAGGTAAGTATACCCTTCTTCCTACTCCTAGTGGTCCATGGATGGACATTTCTATGGATTTTGTGTTAGGACTTCCTAGGACTAAAAGAGGACATGATATCATATTTGTGGTAGTGGATAGGTTCTCTAAAATGACTCATTTCATTCCATGCCATAAATGTGATGATGCATCCCATGTAGCATCCTTGTTTGTCATTAATGTGCTTAAATTGCATGGAGTCCCTCAAACCATTGTTAGTGATAGGGATTCCAAATTTCTTAGTCATTTTAAGAAGAGTCTATGGGGTACACTTGGTACCAAACTTATGTTTTCTACTTCTTGTCATCCTCAAACGGATGGACAAATTGAAGTAGTCAACTGGACTCTTGGAAGCATGCTTAGGTGTATGATTAGGGGCACCCCAACCACTTGGGAAGACCATTTACCCTTGATAGAATTTTCATATAACCGGTCTTTCCACTCTTCTATTGGAATGTCCCCATTTGAAGCATGTTATGGCTTTAAGCCTTTGTTTCCATTAACTATGACTCCTTTGTCTAGCCATGTTGTTGTGAGCCTAGATGCTGAACAAAGAGCAAAGGAGATGATGAACATTCATTCCAAGGTGATAACGGACAAAGAGGGAAGAACAAGAAGGAAAGAAAACAAAAGAAGGATATGTGAGTTAATATTCAAACTCTTGAATTTATGGGCAACAAGGGACTTGATACCCTCACCTCCCAATAGAATTCAATAATTCAAACACAAACCCTAGTTTGAGAAAAATCAAAGGAACTCAAGAAACCACAAATGAGCAACCTTCGATTAACCAAACCAAGAAGTTCACCAATAATTCCAAGATCCACACTACTAAAATTACCAACTAATGCTAGGCTTCACCTAGAAACTACAAGCTAAATACCTAGAAACTGTAAGCTTCAAAGCTCAATATTCAATATTCATCCAAAAAAACCCTTGCAAAATAAATAAATATCCTATTTATACTAAAGGAGATAAGAAGACATTGACTTTTTAATAGCCCTTATGAGGCAAGGGCCTTGTTTGGTTGTCTTCTTTGTGGATTCTTGAATTTAAAGCCTAGCCACTTGCACAAATGGCTTCTTTTCTTCATCCACATCACTCCCGCGACTCCTAAGCTTCTCTTTTCACGAACATCATATGTGCCATCCATGCCATCCATGCTCGTGTCAACGCCATCCATGCTAGTATCATCCTCCCCTTCTTGAAAATGATTCGTCCTCGAATCCAAACCTTAAAATCACATGAGAAGGACAACAACTAAAATATCTTCAATGCATGAGGGTTAGTACAAGGGTTAGAAACAATATCACCATGCCAAGGAGGCACAAATTTGAGATACAACCAAATATCCTTTGCTTTTAATACAAGCAACTCATCATATAAGGTGCAAAGGTTTTGGTTATGATAAACACCAAGAGACAAGGCAAACACAAAGGCCTTTGTGGCATAAAGAGTTCCAAAAGATGGTATCATATTTAAATTTGGAGCCATAAGACACAATTGTTTCATTGTCTCACAAGAAGGCCACACCAAAAGTGGTGCAATCACCCATAAGTGTTCATTGGGGTCAAAGAAGTAAAAGACCCACATATCTTTGTCACAAAGACAATTGGACAAATCAAAGTAACCCCTACCTCTATAGGAAACAAATCTAATACAAACATAGACATCATCATATGCAAAGAGGTAGTTGAGAAAGGTGTTAAGCTCACTATTCTCATCTAAGGCATGCCAAAAGATAAGGACACCGGTAGATAAGAAGAGACATTTTAAGCACAAAGTAACCCTCTCTAACAAGCAACTTTCCAAAGGAAATAAGTGCACCAACAAAGGCATGCTACTAGAATAGTCGAGGGATCTATTAGGAGTCAAATCACTCCATGTCAAATAATACTCCCAAGGAGTTGGGGTCCCTCCTATCATAGAACCAAGCATACTTCCAAGAGTTCCATTTGAAACTTCAACTTGTCCAACCCTATGAAGGTGACAATGAGCTTTCAATATCCATGGACTCTCCCAAAAATAAATAAGCGACTTAGCATCCACTCGAGAGTTCTCAATTGCAAATACACACTTAAAGGAAAGAATGTAAACAAGATGGCATTCACAATTTGGAACACAAGAGGACGAGATTAAGCATTTCAAGTACACTTCATTATTATTCCTCAAACAAACTCCCACAAAGAGTGGATAAACATGCAAATTCATGCTTCCAAGAATCCATCCTAACACCTCAACTTGTCGAGTCACATAAGTGTGACAAGGAGTAGAATACACAAATCGGGTATCATGGATGCACCATGGATTCTTTCCCAAACAAAAACTATGATTGGCATTCAAAACATAAAACTCACATAACTTAAGCATAGCCAAAACCAACCATGAATACATTGGAGCTATATCATCACTCTCATGGTAGGGTATGAGGTCATACAATTTAAAAAACCTACCTACCATAGGAAAAATGTCATCATGACTCCAAGGATTGCTTGGAATAAGAGGGGAAGGGTACATACCTCAAAGACGGGCCTTTGAGTGTGCATTCTTGTCCACCACACTTGGTTTCCCAAAGCTTTCCCTCTAATGCATCATCTTGGACCCATAGACTTGGTCCTTGTGTTTCTTTTTAGGAGTTGACTTGCTAGGTAGCTCCATTTTTAGGCCTTCAACCCTTTGTTCGTGAGGGACTTTGTTCGGATCGTCCTTTAGAAATAATTGTCCATGAACCTGCAAAAGAGAAGGGATGGTACTAGGTAAAATGCTAGCACCATGGTTAGTAGGCAACAAGGGATTGGTATTGGTAAGTCCAACAATTAAGTGCTCCTTGTGCACCTCTTTTAAGTCACTTTTTGGCTCATCAATCTCATACATCTTCCCTTCTTGAGCCAATTCTTTCTTCTCCTTTTCAAGTTCCTCTCTCTTAAGTACTTTCCGAAGCTCCCTCATTATCTTGTAGTCCTCACTCACTTGATAGGGTGTTAAAGGTACAAGAGTGTGCCTTCGTCCTCTAAATACAAATGAGTATTTGTTGGACTCCACTTGATATTGAACATCCCTACCGGCTAGCCAAGGTCTACCAAACAACATATGACAAGATTGCATGGGAAAAACATCACATAACACCTCATCTCGATACTTGCCAATGCTAAAATTCACGATCACCTGCTTGGTTACCTCTACTTCATCATTCTCAATGAGCCATTGAAGTGTGTATGGCTTGGGGTGTCTTTGTGTAGGAAGCTTCATTCTATCAACCATAGTGCAACTCACCACATTAGTACTACTCCTACCATCAATGACTAAGGAACATATCCAATCCATCATCTTGAACCTTGCATGAAATAGGTTCACACTTTGATCAAGTTCCTCTTTAGAAAGATCCCCCATGATTCGCCTTAGATCACAAGGAGAGTTCAAATCCTTCCCCAATTGCTCATCATCAACATTTGAGGTTGCTTCATCATGCCTAACCTTAGGCTCATCACAACCATTCCCAACCTCATATTCTATCACATTTTTAGCACAAGGTCCATCACACAAGATAACATTTAACCTCTTTTTTGGACACTTTCTAGCAATATGTCCTTCACCTTGACACTTATAACATTTAATGGTAGAAGGAGAAGAAGATTGAGGTATATCATGATTACCTCCATAGGCTTGGTCTTCCCCTTTTGTGTTGTAGTTAGCTTGAATAGCTTGACTACCATCTTGGAACATTGGAAGACTCACTATGTTGTCACCCATCCCATGATTTGGAACACCTTAACCACTATATCGATCACTTTGATCTTCACACCTTCCTCCTTCATTCCTATACCTATCTCCACTATCCCATTTGCCTTGACATCTCATGCCTTGGTTCATACCAAAGCCTTCGGGTCCTTCCCACCATTCATTCGGGTTAACCTCTTCACACATTTCATCATAAAGAGGGTTTTGATAATAGATATCTTGGTAGGGTATTTGTGGATAATGTTGTTGGGTTGGAACATAAGGTACATGCAAGGATGCATCAATATTTTGTGGAGGTGCTTGGCTTCTATCTTGGTTTTTCACAAAAGGAATCCTTTGTGGTGGATGATATGGTTGTGTATTTGGATGTGGGGTGACTTGCCTAACATAGCTCGGGTTCATTCGGGATGTAGTTTGAGGGTAGGTTTGGTTCCAATTTGGTTGGGGGTAGTATAGGTTGGATTCTTGACCCGAGGTCCTTCTTGTTTCTTCACTTTGACTTGTCATAGGGAAACTCCTTTCAATCATACTATCCATCCTTTCATTCATATTGGTCACCCTCCTTGACACATTGAAATTCGTTCCCATATTGTTCACCAAGATCCTTCCTCCATGGTTATAAGGAAAATGATTAGACATTGTACCTACAAAAACTCAACAAACAATATTAGTAGAAAAGGCCTCACATCACTCGTATGTAACTCTCAACTCACCTCCTAAAGTGTCGTCTCAAAATTGGTGGTGAGTTAGCTTTGCTTGATCAATTCAAGATCACCTATCCTTTGTGGTGGAGTGGATTCTTGTGACTCTTGAAAGACGAACAACTCGATTGAAGGTAAAAGGATTTGAATCAAGAAGTTTATCAACAAATTAAGATGAGAAAAGTTGAAGAAAAAAAAACACGAAAGAAAATGGACTAAAAAAAAAACTAAGTAACAAAAGTAGAAAAGTTACTTGTGTTGCTTAATTTGAAGAATCAAAGAAATGATTTGATGATTAAAAACTAGTTAAAAAGTAATTAAAGATGTTAATTAGTTGTTAAATAGTAAAAAAAATGGAAAAAAAATGAGTGTAGAAGAAGAAATGGACCAAATCTGACAATCAAAAAAGTTCTGAAGGACCAAATCTGACCCTTAGAAAAATGTATGGGGGCTGAAATTCACTTATGCAAACTTGGACAGAATGCTTTCAATTTGGGACCACAAAATTTTTCTAAGTATGGAAACGTGCAGATATTAGCCTCTGAAGTTGAGCCACACGCGCCAGCTGTGCGACTGGGCGTGGCTTCTGCTGTGTTGGCAGCTGTTGATGCTGTGCGGCTGTTGTGCTGGCGCCTACATGGCGATGGTGCAGTGGTCCACTGCTGACTCAGCTACTGACGTGGCAGGTCCACGTGGAAATTAATAAAAAAAAAATTCAAAATCTGATTTTTAACTTTTTTTTTATTTTAAATTCCACTTGTGGACCCAACAAATATCTTTGACCATTTTGACTTGGAAAAGTTGGATCAAATGTACCTTTTGGCTTCTTTTTCTTCAAGATGTTATTGATGAATATCAAAAACACCTAGAACACCAAGAACACACACTAAGCACCAACACCTTCAAGTTAGCTCGGAAATGGCTCAAATTTTAGGATTAGCCTCCCCTTGATGTAGGGAACAAACCCCAATGGTTTTTAAGCTCCAATTCTTCCTAATCAATAGACCCACTTTTCAAGTTTCTAAAGTTTCAAAATCTCAAAATCCTTTAATGGCAACTTCACTTCTACAACTCCAAATCGCACGAAATTTGAGATTTAGTCTCAAAAAACACTAGGGAATCAAGATCTAGTGTCAAAAACAGCCAAAAAAATTCGGATTTTTTTGGGATTTTTGATTTTTTTTTGAATTTTGAAGATATCAAATTTCCAAGACTTAGATTTGTGAAAACAAACCTAAATCGAGCTCTGATACCAAATGATAACGGAAATTAAGCAAACAAGAAAGAAGGAAAAAAAGATATGAGAATTAATAACTAGGAATTGAAATTATGGGCAACAAGGGGCTAAAAACCTTACCTCCCAATTGATTCCAACAATTAGAAACTAATTCAACTCAACTAATCAAGGAAAACCAAATGAAATCCACAAGTGGGAGACGTTCGATTAATTAAGCAAAGAAGTTAAACTAACAATCAAGAGAGTCACCCTAATCACTCACTAATTCCTTAAGGGAATTACACTAAGCCTTACACTAGCAACTACAAGTTTTAGAGTATCAATCTTCAATATGCAAAAACTAGTCTTCCAAAATGAAGAAAACCTACTACTTATACTAGGGAATAAGAAGACACTAGCTATTACATTTTTGTCCTTAATGAAGTAAGGGCCTTGTTTGGTTGCCTTCTTTTGGGAATTCTTGAATTCCTCCTTCCACCTCACTTTAATGGACCACCCACACATTGTATGCTTTCCTTTGGGATTCTTCAAGCTTCTCCAATGCTTCCCTTTTCATGAACATTGCTTGAAGGTCTTGGAGCTCTTTAGCTTGACTACATGTGAAAGGCCTTGAAGGATAAGTGTCATCCAAGATAGTACTATCCATGCTTTCCAATCTAGTATCAGTTTCTGTTCTTTGATTCTTCTTATCAAATAGAACTCTTAAAGCTAATTATCAACAAGTAATTTATCTACTTAGTTGTGATTAGTTCTTGAGTTTGTTTTCATTTTGTGCTTCTTCTTTCAAAGATTTTATCATTTACAAATGTGTTGTATAACTTCTTGGCTCCATCCATATTTTTCTTTGGGTCGTCCTTCTTTGATTTAACAAGAATCTATTCTTCCACAAAGAATTAGTAATCCTTGTAAATTGAAGGCAAAGCAAGTTCAATACCAACTTTGAGAAGAAGCCATAGAAGGTAAGGTAACATCTACATACGAGAGGCATGAGGAACTTTACTACTAACATTGTTTGTTCATTTTGCAGGCACAAATGTATAAGGCCATTGAACATGCCCCTAAAATGGAAGGTTCAATATATCATATGGAGTTCTATGCCAAATCAGCAACGCAATTGGTGAAAAAGAATGGGAGGATGGATGTTCATAATAATAGGATGGCAAGGTTGGAAGCCCGAAAGGTGCACGTCATACCACCTATAGATCGGGAGCAAAGAGGAATCTGAATTCCTTAATGACGATCACTCGGGGGCAAGCAGATGAGTCATACTACCCCCAAGCCACTCAAAATCCCACTCCACATATCCAACATCTCCATTTTCAAATGTCTAACTTCTCGAGTAATGTTAGACAAACCCTTCCTTACCCAAATCTCCAACCAAATCACTTCCTACAAGGGAAACCTTTTTTTGTAGCAACTCAAAGCTAAACTCCACTACGAAATGCATCACATGCTTTCTTGCATGTACCACATTATCCAAACCAAGATAACCAATACAATAATCCTCTCTACGAAGAGATAGATAATGAGACACATGCTCATAGGTATTGGGATGGACCTCAACATGATGGTCAACATGGTTATGGTGCACCAAGAAGAAGAGTGCAACCCGAAGACTATGGTCAAAACCAAGGTGCACAATGACAAGGGTATGGAGCTTGAGTTGATCACTATGATGATGGATATGGTGGTCAATATGATGATTGTTATGGTGATTGATATGGTGATAGATATGATGATCGATATGGAGATCAATATGATACTAGATATGATGATCGTCATGGAGATCGTGAGGACCAATATAGAGGGTTGAATACCATCCAAGTGAGTCTTCAAAATTCCAAAGATAGTAGTTAAGCTATCCTATCTAACTACAATGCAAGATGGAGAGACCAAGCTAAAGGAGGTATTTGTGTTAATCCTAACTTCCCTCATCCTTCTACCATTCAATGTTCTAAATGTCAAGGTGGAGGACACATTGCAAGTGAATGTCCTTATTGGAGGCCAATTGTATCCATTTCTGATGAATCTTATACTCGCAATGTGATAGAGTGTGAGGTGAAGGGTGATGATAATGAGCCTAAGATTAGGCATGGGGAAGCAATCACAAAAGGAGATTATGAGCAATTGGAGGAGGACTTGAACTTCTCTTGTGCCTTAAGACAAATCATGGAGGACCTTTCTAAAGAGGAACTTGACCAAAGTGTGAACCTATTTCATACTAGGTGTAAGATCTCGGAGAAGGTATATTCCATGGTTGTTGATAGTAGGAGTAGATCTAATTATGTAATTAATGAGATGGTTGTTTGAATGAAGCTTCCTACACAAAGGCACCCCAATCCATATAAGCTCCAATGGCTCAAGGAGAGTGATGGGATGGAGGTAACCAAGCAAGTAGTCATAAAGTTTAGCATTGGCAATTATCAAGATGAATTCCTATGTGATGTCATGCTCATGCTAACATGTCATATTGCTTGGAAAGCCATGGCATGTTGATAGGGATGTCTAATATCAAAAGGGGTCTAACAAATACTCATTTGTGTTTGGAGGACTAAATTGCAATCTTGCATTTTTGACACCCCATAAAGTGAGTGAGGACTATAAAATCATGAGAGAACTTTGAGAAGTAATCCAAAAGGAAGAAATTGACAAGCATGAGAAAGAAGTGTTGCTTATACAAAAGGAGAAAGACTTGGCTACTGAGAGAGATGAGTTGTTTGTGAATGTGGAGCCAAGTGAATGTTTGAAAAGCATGGATGAGGAACACTCCTTAGTGGGACACATCGACATGGATCTTGTATTGCACACTAACAAAAGTACTAGCATTTTGCCTAGTACCAACTCTTCTCTTTTGCAGGTTTATAAAGGAATACTTTCCAATGAGGTTCCTAACGGATCACCTCACTAAGAAGGAATTGGAAGCCTAATAGGATCTGACTCTATGTATTCCAACTTGAGAAAGAAAAAGAAGGACCAATCCTATTGGTCCAAGATGATGCTTGAGAGGGGAACACCTTGCGAGCCGTGGTTGAGAAACAAGCATGCCAAATTGACACCTCAACCCCAAGGTATGTATCCATTCCCTCCTCTTTTAAGTGACCCTTGGAGTCATGATGACATTTTCCCTATGGTAGGCCAATCCTTTAAATTGTGTGACTTTATGTCCTACCTTGAAAGTGTCAATGTGTCTCAAACCTCATCATGGTTCATTGATGCTATGCTTAAATTATGTGAGATCCGCAACCCGGAAGCCCTCTTTATTTGTTTCTTTGGAAAGAGTCCATGGTGCATACTTGATGCCTAACTTTTTTTTCCTACTCCTTGTCACACTCATATGGATGGACAACTTTTTGGGAGGACTACTTGTTGAAGGACAATGTGACCCATAGTTCCTTCAATCTCTCTAGTGGCATAACTCCATGTGTTGATACACTCCCTTCGGGAGATTGTTTGAGAAAGGATGGTGAATTGTACTTGAAATACCTTATCTCCCCTCCTTGTGTTCTAAATAGTGATGAACTTTTTGTAGCATCCAAAGTTTAAAGTATGAACTTACGATTGAGAATACTTGGAATGAGTTTGGTGATCTTCAATCCTTTCTCTACTACTTGTTTGCATTTGATGAACCCTTGCTAGTGGGTGATATCATGCTTGTGACACCTAGGGCAAATGTGTCATTGCCTACTTTGGGTGTTAACTATATACTTGCATCTTTGTTTGACACACTCGTGCTTAAGTTGTGTGAGCCACAACTTGTGGATGTTAAGTTTCTTACTTGTTTTTGGGAGAGTCCTTGGATGTTCAAGACTTCTTGTAACCTTCATAGGGTTGGACAATATAAAGTATCGAATGAGACTCTTGGGAGTATGCTTAGTCCATAAATGGAAGGACCCTAACTTCTTGTGAAGTCCATTTGATTGGGAGTGAATTGGGTTCTTATGGATTCCATATCAATCCTTATAGCATGACTCCATTGAAAGATACCCTCCCTTTGAGGAGTTGTTTGAAAATAAAAGGTGACACTTGTGCGATGAACCACAAGTTGATGTCATGTGTCCAAACATGTGAGAATGTGCTTGTTAGGATCCTTGTATCTAGTTGTAAACATGCATATGAGGACACCATGATTAACACTAGTGATCTTGTTACCTTTCTTTACTATCTTTTTGCATATGATGATATTCATGAGTGTGTTGAGTATACATCTTATACAAACTTGAATCATGTGAAAAGAGAAGGTGAAGTATGTCCACATGTATTCACTTCATCCTTAGGTGTTCCACCTTGTTGTGGTTTGCTTGATATATTTCTTGGACTTGATGGTATTCTTGCATGTGGAAACACCTTGGATGAGACTAGAATGCTAAACACCTTTCTCTATTACCTTTTTGCATTTGATGATGTCTATGTTTGCCTTAAAGATGCATTGAAGAGGGGTAGGCTTGTTATAGGGTCACATCGTTATTTGTGTGACAAAGATGAGTGGATCTCATATCCATTTGACCCCAGAGACCCTTCATGGGTATATGAGCTTTTAATGATACCACTCTTTGGATGGTCCTATCTTTTGGTTGAGTGGAATAACCAATTCCCTTGTACTCCATATGTTGACTTTATTGTCAATACAATGGGGGATGTTTGGTTGTTTCTTGATGATGTGTCACTTTGGCATACTTTTTCTTGTGCTAACCCATGTGCTAACTTTCATAATATGAGAAATTTGTGATTTTTTGTCCTTCCTATGTTTTTGCAAGGTTTCAATTCGAGGATGAATCCTTTTCAAAAAGGGGAGGATGATATGATATCACCCCAGCAACATTCATGCTAGACCTATACTTCAAGGTCTAGACGAGAGGATCCAATCCACACCCACCCTTGGAGCATAAAAGGGAGCTTGGAAGAGCCTAATTATACTCCAAATGAAGCAAGCCAAAGAACTCCAAGCCTTTCAAATGATATTCATGAAGAAAGAGGCTTTGGAGATCATTGAAGAACGTATATCAAGGATCTACAACTTGTGGATGATCGCATAGAGCAAAGATCAGGCTAACAGAGTTTCTGCCTTAACGTGCGACCAGGGGTGCGTTGGGCACTTCCCCTGGTGCGTTTTGCACACCAAATGCACAAGGCTGAAAATGATGATTTGTTTAGGTGGTGCAGAGCAGAGGGCGACATGCACTCTTGATGGTGCATTTCTCACACCCTTCTCACATCCTGTGCGTTGGGGTGAGTTGGGCTATCTTTCAAGGTCACTATTAGGCCTTTATGTATAACTATAAATAGGGGTTCCCTTTCCTTTAGCTCCTTAGTTGTTGTTGAATTGATATGGAATTATCTCTTTGAGATTTTAGCTTGTTAGCTTGGGTGGATTCTCAATTAGTTAATTTAGTATAGAAATCTATTGGGTGGATTCCTAATAGTCTATTGGATGGATTCCTAATAGTTTAGATGAGTAATTAGGGGTGTATTCCCTTGGTTGCTTGATAACTTCTTCTGCTTGAATTTTACATGGAAATACTCATTTGTGGATTCATTTAGAGTACTTCTGCCTTGTTGATTCAAGTTGGTTTATCATTGGGTTATTGTAATCAATTGGGAGGTAAGGGTATAAAGTCCCTTGTTGCCCATAATTGCAATTTCTTAGTGTTAATCTGCATGTGTTTTGTTTATTTCAATTCCGCTTTTGATTTTGATTAGTCTCCCTAATCGAGATGTTATCACTTACCTACCTCAAACCAACCAATAGGAGATCTACACCTCTGCCCATAAAGTGCCTCATAAGGAGCCATCTGGATGCTAGAATGAAAGTTGTTATTGTAGGCAACCTCAATAAGAAGTAAGTGATCATCCCAATTACCTTTAAAATCAATCACACAAGCTCTCAACATATCCTCCAAAGTATGGATAGTATGCTATGTCTGGCCATTCGTCAATGGGTAAAAAGTTATGCTAAGCTTAACCTGAGTACCAAGACCTTTCTGAAATGACTTGCAAAACTGGGATGTAAACTGAGTACCCCCATCTAAAATTTTAGACAATGGGACCCCATGCAATCTGACTATCTCCCGAATGTAGAGTCTGGCATAATCCTCTGCTGAATCCATAGTCTTAACAGCCAAGAAGTAGGATGACTTAGTCATCCTATCGACAATCACCCAAATAGAGTCATGTTGCCTTCGAGTACGAGGTAAACCTGTAATGAAATCCATATTAATCGCTTCCTATTTCCAAGTAGGAAGATCAATATCCTGAGTCATACCACTTGGTCATTGATGCTCTACTTTCACTTGTTGACAGTTGGGACACTTAGCCACAAAACCTGCTATGCCCCTCTTCATGCCATTCCACCAATAACTTCCCGTAGGTCACGGTACATCTTGGTGGCACCAGGGTAAATAGAATACCTGGAGCTATGAGCCTCTGTCAAAATTCGTTGTCTCAACCCATCTATGTCAGGAACACATAATCAACCCTGATATCGAAAGCACACCATCCCCCCTTGGGAGAAGACCTCAACCCTTTGCTGATGCACTGCACCCTTCAACTGGTGCAAAATAGGATCACTATCTTGCTTTTCTTTCACTTGAGCTACCAAAAATGATTCAGAACCATTCTGAACAATAACACCACCTTTGGTCAAATCCATAAGGCAAACTCCTAATCAAGCAAGTCGATGAACATCCTTGGCCAATTCCTTCTTTCCGTCCTCAACCAAAGACACACTACCCATGGACAATCTACTAAGTGCATCCGCCATAATATTAGCCTTACCTGGATGGTAAAGCACACTCATATCATAATCCTTAAGAAACTCAAGCCACTTTCTTTGACGAAAATTCAATTCCTTTTGAGTGAACACATACTGAAGACTCTTATGATCGGTGAATACATCCACATGAACACCATACAAGTAGTTTCTCTAAATCTTCAAAGCAAAAATCACGGCCGCTAACTCGAAATTATGAGTAGGGTAGTTTTTCTCATGAATCTTAAGCTGTCTCAAAGCATAAGTAATCACATTACCATGCTGCATCAACACACAATCCAAACTAATCCTAGAAGTATCACAATACACAACAAAGTCATCTAAGCCTTCGGGTAGAGCCAACACTGGAGCTGTGGTCAATCTAATCTTCAATTCTTGAATGTTTTTCTTACATAGATCAGACCACTAAAATTTAACCTTCATCTGAGTCAACCGAGTCAATGGGGCACAATGGAAGAAAACCCTTCCACAAATCTCCTATAGTAACAAGCCAAACACAAAAAGCTCCTAATATCAGACGGGGAAGTGGGTGTAGGCCAATTTTTTACTGCCTCAATCTTTTGAGAATCAACCCGAATACCCTCTCTATTCACAATATGACCTAGAAAAGTAACAGACTGCATCCAAAACTCACACTTGCTAAACTTAGCAAATAACTCTCGGTCCTTGAGAGTTTGCAATACAACTCTCAAATGGTCCACATGCTCCTCCTCACTCCGAGAATAGATAAGAATATAATCAATGAAAGCGATCACAAACATATCCAAATATTGTTTGAACACATGATTCATCAAATCCATAAAAGTTGCGGGTGCATTTGTTAGATCAAAAGACATAACCACAAATTCATAATGACCATACCGAGTTATGAAGGTTGTCTTTGGAATATCACACTCTCGAACATGAAGCTGATGATAACCAGATCTAAGGTTGATCTTGGAGAAAAAATTGGAACCCTAAAGCTGATCGAACAAGTCATCAATCCTAGGAATGGGATACTTATTCTTGATTGTGACCTTGTTCAATTGACGGTAGTCGATACACTTTCTGAGGGAACCATCTTTCTTTCACATGAATAAGACTGGAGTACCCCAAGGAGAGATACTGGGTCGAATGAAACCCTTATCAAGGAGGTCTTTCAACTGATCCTTCAATTCCTTAAGCTCCATAGGAGCCATTCTATAGGGAGGAATAGAGATAGGATGCATATATGAAAGAAGATCTATTCCAAAGTCGATCTCCTGCTCAGGAAGGACTCCGGGCAAGTCATTGAGAAACACTTCTGGAAACTCATTCATAACAGGAACTCACTAGAGAGATGGGGTTTTGGACTCCGTGTTCATAACCCAAACTATATGATAAACATAACCCTTAAAAATTATCTTCCTAGCCTTAATATAAGATATGAAATGACCTTTCGAGGATGGAGGACTACCTTGCCACTCTAAGACAGGTTCATTTGGAAACTTGAAACTAACAACTCGAGTACGAAAATCAACCGAGGCATAACAAGCATACAACCAATCCATACCAAGAATAACATCAAAATCAGTCATCTCTAACTCTACTAGATCCGCTGAAGTGACCCTATGAAGGACTGAGATAGGGCAATTTTATTAGATTCTTTTGTCTAAGACTAACTCACCAACATGAGTAGAAACACAAAAGGGTTCTAAGAGCTAATCAGGACTAACCTCAAACTTGCAAGCAGCATAAGGGGTTACAAAAGATAAGAAGGCATTGGGGTCCAATAAAGTATACACATCGAGAGAGGAGGCTTTCAACATACTAGAAACAACGCCGGTGAACTCTTCTAGTCCTGGCGAGAAGACATGGCATAAAGGCGATTCTAGCGCTGACCACCAAAACTAGAAGCAGTGCCCTGCTAGGCCGGTTGACCTTCTAGGGCTGTTGGGGCAGACTGAGTCCTTCTACCTCCTTGTCCCTTCTTAGTTGAAGGGAAATCCTTAATCTTGTGTACAACTTGACCACACCCAAAGCATCCACCTAAACTAGCTAAACACTCACCAGGATGACTTTTACCACACTTTTTGCAAGAAAGGTAAGGAGTCCCCTTTGCAACACTCCGCTGTGAATAAGAACCAGATCCTCTACCAGTCTGATCATAGCGAGGCCTGGGGACCAGGGTAAGAGCACTAGCCAAAGAATGAATGGGTCCTAATGATTTCTTTTGAAACGAAGAGCGATGTCCGCCTCGAGACCTATGATGGCAAAAACCTGAACTCTCTGATCTCACCCTCTTGTTCTCCCTTGCCAACTCCCTCGATCTGTTGGCCATGAGTCATGAGTCAATAAATATCCATGTCGCCCAAAAGCATCACGAACCTACACTCTTTCTTTACCAAATCTGGTACTTCATAAACATACTTACTCATCTTATCCCACGGGTCAACCACCATGGAAGGAATATACCTAGAAAGCTTGGTGAACTTTAACCCGTACTCCTGAACGATCATGGAACCTTGCCTCAAATTCACAAACTCTTCAACCTTAGCTTGCCTCAACTCCCTCGAGAAGAACCGGTAAAGAAAAGTCTTCTCAAAACACTCCCAAGTCATAGGGACCACGTCCCTAGCCCTAGCATCTTTCCATTGAGTGAACCAAATATGAGCCACGTCCTTGAGTTGATAGGAAGCTAACTCAAACCCTCTACACCAACAACTTGCATTACTCAGAAGATCTTCTTTACCTCATCCACAAAATTTTGCGGATCCTCACCAACTTTCAAACCCCAGAACTCAGGTAGGTTCATGCAAATGAAGTCTCAGACTCGGGCCGCAACTCCACCTTGAGGGTGGATGGGGATTGGAGCTTGCTGATTGGCCTGGGTGGCCATAGTCTGGGCTAGAACATGAATGGCATTTCTAAACTCCACATTTGTGACCTTGGGGTCTAGAATTGGAGGATTAGCATTTTAGGCATTGGCCTGGCAAGGCATAGCACGACGAGGAAGCATAATCTGAAATCATAAAGAATGGAATAAAGAGGTAATAGAGTTCAACTCTATCGCATGATATTAATCAAGAAAGAAGTGAAGTTTTTTCCTAAGACACCTCACAGTTTCCCTCTCATATGTGTGGGTGGCACTCTTCACACCCATGAAATAGACTCTACTTGATGTGGCTTTCAGACACCCTAGGACTCTTAAACTTGAGGCTTTAATACCAAGTTTTTCATGCCTTGAAGCTACCCCCTGGATGTAACACGATACCTGTGACCACAAGTGCCCTAAGTTAACCCTTGGTCATAGCATACTCAGATGAACATGAAGAACAAAGGGGAAGCATAAATAGAAAGCTAGGAAATCAACTCCATAAAATGTCAAGTCAAGGAGAACAAAATCTGAAATAACGACTTGAATATTGTCTATGTCTGAAAAGCCTCTACATAAGACATAAGGAGTTGGTGGGACAAGACCCCAGCTAACTCAAAAATATTAAAGGGACAACAATAATGTAAACTCAAAAATCAGTCCTCGGAAGATGAGGACTTACCAACTCTAGCTGAATGGCCTGAAATCTCTAGCCACGAATCTGAGAGAGGAAACCTAAATTTGCATCATCAATAGGATACAGTGCAAAATATGCGTCAGTACTATAGGATGTACTGAATATGTGAGACATGCATAAATATGGTAAAAACATACTTAAAACTTAATTAATACTGAATTCATGCATACAAGAGGTATCATAAGTAAATCTCATAGTTTAAAACTTAAAGCATGAAATAGAATAGCATAAGTCTTAATTATTCATATGAGAGTTTCTCTTAACCTACATAAACCATGATGAGCTGGAGTCCAGTGTCATACACCCACACCAAAAAAGGTTGTCCTAACCAGCCAAGGTTAGAACCTTACCATATCAGGATCCTGTCATAAGCCACAGAGGGCACCTATGGTGGCACGTAGTTCTGGGACTAAGGGTAATCTCACCCTGTCCAACTCGGTGCTAAATACTACTCCCAAAACATATACATATAGGTCACATAAACTTGTGACATATCTAATGCCAATTCTATTTTAAAAGCATATGGGTATATCTAATACCATGCAATTCACATAGCTTAGGTAGACATATCTAGATGCCAAACCTTCATAAATCATAGGGACATATCTAATGTCATGCAATTCATGCTTCAAAATCCTTAAAAACTTAGCATAGCCATAATTCAAAACATACTTTTCTTTCTAAATTCATAACTTGAAGAATTAGGCATGTACTTTTATAAACACATAAGGCCATGTTATCTAAACATGCCAATTATCACTTGAATTCATGCAATTCAATGGAATCATGCTAGAAATCATCTTTAATGCATGGGCTTTTGAAATCAATTAAGGAACCTCAAATAAATCATAGATAAGTAATGAGAAACCATGAATTGATGCTTAAAAACTGAACCCATGAGTTTTTCCCAATTTGGGTAAGAACCCTAATTTCATAAATCCATGCTTAAATACCTACATACCTTATGCTTGCTTGATCTAGGATGAAAATGAATTGAGGCTTCAATTTGGAGCTTGAGACTTAGAGCTTGAAGGAGTTCTTTCCTCTATTGGAATAGAATGACTTAGAATGACAAGAGTTTAGGCTGTTAGGGAATAAAACCCTACTAAAAATAGCAAAAACAACCTCACTTAGGAGTTAAAGAATAGAGGAAAAGATTAGAATACTCTTGACTTAAAATAAAAAGCTACAGGAAGATTGCTGCCTCACGGGCTTCCTGACAGTTATCGTACCCACGATGGCCCATCAGCCAAGGCATCTGAGAGAAGTTCTGAAATTCTAGGGTGCTATAGGTTTCTAATGATGTGGTCCCATGGGCCATCGCAGCCACGACACTCATGGTGTAGCCCATGGGGGAAAGAGAGATAGGGCGAAGAAACCACTATAGCATTCCGATGGTGGGTTCCCATGGGCCGTCGCATCTGTGACACCTGTCGAGACTGCCCATCAAGCAGGAAGGAATTTTAGCCAAGAGCCACTGGATGCTTCCCACGGTATGCCCCATGGCCCATCAGAGCTTTGACGCTCGTGGTGGTTGCTCGTGGTATCCAATCAGTTGCAGAATTTTCTGGATTCAAGGTTCATTAGTTGTTTTGAATTCTGGGGTGTTACACACCATTGGAGCATAAAATAGAGCTTGAAAGAACCTCATTACACTCCAAATGAAGCAATTCCATATTTGATGATTACTTGGAAGAAAGAGGGAGAAGACAACATGAAGATGACTTTTGCCAGAGAGATGTGCGAAGCTATGTGTCATAAGATCTCAATTAGGGAGACTAATTAAAATCCAAATGCGGAAATGAAATAAACAAAAGATATGTGAATCAAAGCTAATTAATCAAGTTTATGAGCAACAAAGGATTTTATACCTCCACCTCCCAATTGAACCTAATCAACCAATAATAATTCCTCAATCAAACAATAAGAGAAACCAAATGAATCCACAAATGGATGACTCTATATGATTAATCAACTGAAGAAGTTAACAAGCAATCAAAGGAATCCATCCTTAATCACTCAACTACCTATTAGGAATCTATCCAATAGACTATTAGGAATCCACCCAATAGATTTCTACACTAGATTAACTAATTGGGAAATCCACCCAATGTCTACAAGCTAGATTTAGCAACTATAAGCTTTCAAAAGAAATTCTCAATATTCATTAAAACCTAAGGAATGGAAATACTAAGGCTTCTTTTTATAGTATTTGACTTGTACAATTTAAGGCTCAAAAGTAACCTTGGAAGACTCTAAATTCTGCCTATGATGGGTCTGGGGTGGACTGAGGTGCCAAACGCACAAGTGGAGGTGCCCAACGCACCCTGGGTCACACATGAGGTGCGAAGTTGAGGTACTGGTTGCACCAGGGGAAGTTCCAAATGCACCATGGGTTGCACCTCCAAACAGATTTGCTGACAGTCTCTTCTTCAGCCCACGTGATCATTCATAAGTAATAGATCCTTGATCGGTGCTCCTCGATCATCTCCAAAGCCTCTTTCTTCATGAATAGAGCTTGTAAGGCTTGGAGTTCTTTGGCTTGGTACTGAGGGAATAGCCTTGCAGGTGTTCTGCTGGCCGATATCATATTATCCTCCCCTTCTTGAAAAGGATTTATCCTTGAATCCAAATCTTGCAAGAACATAGGTAGGTCAAACAACCACAACGTCCTCATAGTATGAGGGTTAGCACAAATAGTAGCATGCCAAAGAGGCATATCCTCAAGATACAACCAAGTATTCCCTATTGCAATGACAAAGTAATCAACATATGGAATTGGTTGTTCAGCCCATCACAAGTATAACACCCATCAAAGGAAGGTACCACTATGAATTCATGTACCCTTGAAGGGTTTCGAGGGTCAAAGGAATATATGATCCACTCCATTTGAGCATACACACAATGGAATAAATCGAAGGCATGCCTACCCCATTTACATGCAATTTCAAAACAAGCATGAACATCATCGAATGCAAAGAGGTTGTAGAGGAAGGTATCTAGCACTCTCATCTCATCAAAGGTGTTTCCACATGCAAGAATACTAATTTAAGCTCACAAATTATATCAAGCAAGGCATAACAACGGGGAACACCTAAGGATAGAGTGATTACATTTGGGCGTACATCACCTTCTCTTATCATAAAACTCACATCCACATAAGATGCATACTCAACATAATCATGAATCTCATCATATGCAAAAAGATAGTAAAAAAAAGGTAACAAAATTACTATTGTCAATCATGGTGTCCTCATATGCAAGTTCACATTTAGGTACAAGGATCCTATCAAGCTTATTCTCACAAGTTTGGACACATGACAACAACTTGCAGTTCAACACACAAGTGTCACCTTTTCTTTTCACACAACTCCTCAAAGGGAGGGTATCTTTCAAAATAGGCATGCTTGGTGATAAGATCTCAATTAGGGAGACTAATCAAAATCCAATGCATAATTGAATTAAATAAAACATATGCAGATTAACACTAAGAAATTACAATTATATGCAACAAGGGACTTTATACCCTCACCTCCCAATTGATTACAACAATAACTAAATAATAAAACAACTTGAATCAACAAGGAAGAAGTACTCTAAATGAATCCACAAATGAGTATTCTCATATAAAATTCAAGCAAAATAAGTTATCAAGCAACCAAGGAATCCACCCTTAATCACTCACCTAAACTATTACGAATCCATCCAATAGACTATTAGGAATCCACCCAATGGATTTAGCTATACTAAAAGCTACCAAAATTAATATGAGTTGTCAAAGAGCATATCTCAATCATTCAACAACTAAGGAGCTAAAGGGAAGGGAACCCCTATTTA
Organism: Jaltomata sinuosa; assembly: GCA_003996215.1. Lineage (NCBI taxonomy): Eukaryota > Viridiplantae > Streptophyta > Magnoliopsida > Solanales > Solanaceae > Jaltomata > Jaltomata sinuosa. The sequence goes on from QJPP01003481.1 coordinate 43,152, forward strand.
TAGTTATTACATCAAGGCCCAATAATTACCTTGGAAGACTTCAAAAATGGGCCCATGACGGGTCTGGTGCAGCTCGATGTGCATTTGAAGTGCTGAACGCACTAGCAATTGTGCTGGTCGTACCTTGAGGTGCAAAGTGTTGTGCATTGCACACCAGCTGATGTGTATTTTGCACCAGCTAATATGTGTGTCACACCTGGGTTACACCACTAGGCAGATTCACTGGTAGCCTCCTCTTTCCTCCACGCGATCATCCAATTATGGAATTGCTTCACTTGTAGTGTCATGAGGCTCTTTCGAGCTCCCTTTTATGCTCTAAGGGTGAGTGTGGCTTGGATCCTCATGTATAGACTTTGATGTATAGGTCTAGAATGAATGTCGTTGGGCAATATTGTATCATCCTCCCCTTCTTGAAAATGATTCATCTTCGAATCCAAACCTTGAAAAAATATAGGAAGAATAAACAACCACAAATTCCTCATGGTATGAGGGTTAGCACATGGGTTAGCACAAGAAGTAGTATGCCAAAGCAGCATATTCTTAAGGAACAACCAAGCATTTCCCATTGTAATGATAATGAAGTCAACATATGGAGTACAAGGGAATTGGTTATTCCACTCAACACAAGGATAGGACCATCCAAAGGGTGGTACCAGTGAAAGCTCACATACCCATGAAGGGTCTCTAGGGTCAAATAGATATGAGACTCACTCATCTTTGTCACACAAACTAGGGTGTGACCCCATAACAAGCCTACCCCTATCCAATGTATCTTTAAGGTAAACATAGATATCATCGAATGCAAAGAGGTAGTAGAGAAAGGTGTTTAGCATTCTAGTCTCATCCAAGGTAAACACATGCAAGAATACCATCAAGTCTAAGAAATATATCAAGCAAACCACAACAAGGTGGAACACCTATGGATGAAGTGATAACATTTGGACATACTTCACCTTCTCTTTTCACATGATTTAAGTTTACATAAGATGTATACTCAACACACTCATGAATATCATTGTATGCAAAAAGATAGTAATGAAAGGTAACAAGATCACTAGTGTCAATCATGGTATCCTCATATGCATGTTCACAATTAGGTACAAGGGCCCTATCAAACATATTCTCACATGTTTGGACATATGAAAACAATTTGCAACCCATCACACAAGTGTCACCCTTTCTTTTCAAACAACTCCTCAAGGGAGGGTATCTTTCAATGGAGTCATGCTATAAGGGATGATGTGGAATCTATAAGAACCCAATTCACTCCCAATCAAATGGTCTTCCCAAGAAGTTGGGTTCCTTCCACTTATGGAACTAAACATACTCCCAAGAGTCTCATTCAATACTTTAAATTGTCCAACCCTATGAAGGTGACAAGAAGTCTTGAACATCCAAGGACTCTCCCACAAACAAGTAAGAAACTTAGCATCCACAAGTTGTGGCTCACACAACTTAAGCAAGAGTGTGTCAAACAAGGATGCAAGTATATAGTTAATACCCAAAGTAGGCGGTGACATATTTTTCTGTAGGAAGCTTCATTCGAACAACTGTCCCACTACTTACATAATTAGCTCTACTCCTACCATCAATAACCAAGGAGCATACCTTTTCCATAATCTTACACCTATAAGAAATAGGTTCACACTTTGGTCAAGTTCTTCTTTAGAAAGGTCCTCCATGATTTGTCTTAAGGCACAAGATAAGTTCAATTCCTCCTCGAATTGCTCATCATCTCCTTTTGAGATTACTTCCCCATGCCTAATCTTAGGCTCACTATCATCACCCTTCACCTCACACTCTATCATATTGTGAGTACAAGATTCATTATAAATGGATACAATTGGCCTCTAATAAGGACATTCACTTGCAATATGCCCTCTACCTTGACATTTAGAACATTGAATGGTAGAAGGATGAGGAAAGTTAGGATTAACACAAATACCTCCTTTAGCTTAGTCTCTCCATCTTGCATTGTAGTTAGCTTGGATAGCTTGACTACTATCTTTGGAATTTGGAAGACTCACTTGGATGGTATTCATCCCTCTATCTTGGTCCTCACAATCTCTATGACGATCATCATATCTAGTACCATATCAATATCTATATCAATCATCATGTCAATCACTATATTTATCACCATATCAATCACTATAATAATCATTATATTATCCACCATATCTATCATTATAGTGATCAACTCAAGCTCCATACCCTTGCCATTTTGCACCTTGGTTTTGACCATAGCCTTCGTGTTGCATTCTTCCTCTTGGTGCACTATAACCATGTTGACCAATATGTTGAGGTCCATCCCAATACCTATTAGCATGTGTCTTATCATCTATCTCTTCGTAGAGAGGATTTTGGTATTGGTTATCTTGGTAAGGCTCTTGGTTTGGATAATGTGGTACATGCAAGGAAGCATGTGATGCATTTCGTAGTGGAGTTTAGCTTTGAGTTGCTACAAAGAAAGGTTTCCCTTGTAGGAAGTGATTTGGTTGGCAATTTAGGTAAGGAAGGGTTTGTCTAACATTACTCGAGAAGTTAGACAGTTGGAAATGGGGATGTTGGATATGTGGAGTGGTATTTCGAGGGGCTTGGGGGTAGCATGACTCGTGTGCTTTCCCCTGAGTGATCATCATCAAGGAATTCGAATTCCTATTTGCTCCCGATCCATAGGTGGTATGAGGTGCACCTTCCGGACTTCCAACCTTGCCATAAGCTATCTTATTATCATGAACATCCATCCTCCCATTCATCTTTGCCAATTGCCTTGCCAATTCAGCACAGGACTCCACATGATTCATTGAACCTTCCCTTTTAGGGGAATCTTCAATATCCTTATACATTGTGCCTGCAAAATAAACAAACAACGTTAGTAGTAAAGTTCCTCATGCCTCTTATATGTTGATGCTCACCTTACCTTCAATGGCTTCTACCTGAAGTTGGTATCAAACTTGCTTTGCCTTCACTTCATAAGGATTACTAATTCATTATGGAAGAATAGATTCTTGTTTAATCAAAGAAGGATGACTCAAAGCAAAATATGGATGGAGCCAAGAAGTTATACAACGAGCTTGTAAACGATAAAAGCTTTGAAAGAAGAAACACGAAATGAAAATGGACTCAAGAACTAATCACAACTAAGTAGATCAATTACTTATTGATAATTATCTTTAAGATTCTATTTAATATGAAGAATTAAAGAAAAGAAACTAAGAAGATAGAACCTGAAAATTGTTGGAGAAAATTGGATTCACAGCTTTTAGCTTGTGCCGAGCTGGTGCATTTTGCACAAGAGGTTCTGCACTTCGCACACCCAAAACAGATTGTAAACTACCCTTGGGTGTAGTCTGGTGCATTTTGCACCTTCCAAAGTTCCCCTTGCACACCACTTTGCACCTGCCCAAAACGGAACACTTGAAGCTTTCGATTTTTCACCTTTTTCTGATTTTTTGTACTTTTTCCTCCTAGTACTTGCCCTTTTTGGTAAATTCATTTTGTATGAACATAAGTACTCTTTTCTTTTCTTTCTTCTTTGAATAAAACACACCTTTTTTCACATCTTCTTTTTCTTGTTCTTCAAGACACCATGAACACCAACAATATGAAGAACAACCTAAAATATGAACCTTAAGATTTTGAACTCAGATTTTCTTCAAATTTGATATTTGAACTACCCTTGGCTAGGAGAACAAAGCTCACTATATCTTAACACCAATTGAAATCTAATCAAACCCAGATTTGAAATCTTCCTTCTTCAAGGTATGAAAACACCATGAACATGAAGAACATTCAAATTTTGAACCTAATGGATTTCAATTCCAATTCGCACCAAATTTGAGATTTGAACTCCTTATATAGGGAGAACAAACCCCAATATTTTTGAGTCTCCAAATTCACCCAGATCTTAAACCCACTTGTTGACCTTCAAGCTTTTCTTCACTCAACAATGGTGAAAACTTCAAATCTTCTCCAAACAAGCTCAAATTTTAGATCTAGACTCAATCAATAATGATTCTAGTAATAGAAACTCAAACAAAACACAAAATCAAAAAAGAAATTGCAGATTTTTCAAAAAACGTTTTTCCTCAACCTTTTTTGAAAATTTTAGATTATGAACCTAGGATTAAGAATTGTTGGAACAATCCTATAACCTAAGCTTTGATACCAAATGATAAGATCTTTATTAAGGAAACTAATCAAAATTCAATGCGAAATAGAAATAAACAAATCATATGTTGATTAACACTAAGAAATTACAATTATGGGCAACAAGGGACTTTATACCCTCACCTCCCAATTGATTACGATAAACAAATGATAAACTAACTTGAATCAACAAGGCAGAAGTACTCTAAATGAATCCACAAATGAGTATTCTTATGTAAAATTTAAGCACAAGAAGTTATCAAGCAACTAAGGGAATCCACCCTTAATCACTCACCTAAACTATTAGAAATCCACCTAATAGATTTAGGTACACTAAAAGCTACCAACTACAATATGAGTTGTCAAAGAGCAGATCTCAATAATTCAACAATTAAGGAGCTAAAAGGAAGGGAACTCTTATTTATAGTTATTACATCAAGGCCCAAAAGTGACATTGGAAGACTTCAAAAATTGGCCCATGACGAGTCTGGTGTTACTAGATCTGCATATGCATTTTACACCAGCTGATGTGTGTGTCGCACCTGGGTCGCACTATCAGGCAGATTCACTGGCACCCTCCTCTTTTCTCCATGTGATCATCCAAATGTGGAATTGCTTCACTTGTAGTGTATTGAGGCTCTTCTAAGCTCCCTTTTATGCTCCAAGGGTGAGTGTGGCTTGGATCCTCCTGTCTAGACCTTGAAGTATAGGTCTAGCATGAATGTCATTGGGCGATATCGTATCACTTGGGAAGGGAATGAGGGACCTATTAGCAACACATTCATTCAAATACATGTGGTCATCCTAAGAAGTTAGGTACCCTTCAATCAAGAGTTCAAGCATGCTCTCAAGAGTCCAACCTAACACTTCAAGTTGTCTACCCATGTTAATAAGAAGTTGGTATTATGATCTTGGTTGATATGATATCACTCAGTGACATTCAAACTAGACCTATACTTCAAGGTCTAGACAAAAAGATCCGAGCCACATCCACCCCTGGAGCATAAAAGGGAGCTTGGAAGAGCCTCATTATGCCCCAATTGAAGCAAGCCAAAGAACTCCAAGCCTTACAAGCTATATTCATGAAGAAAGAGTCTTTGGAGACCATTAAAGAATGTAGATCAAGGATCTATGACTTGTGGATGATCGCATGGAGCAAATGATAAGATGCCAATCGTGGTTACCAATTGAAATCTATCAAAAATGCAGAAACTAAAATAGATGAGAAATAGGAGATGATGAGAAGTGAAGAATGAAAGGCTTAATTGAATCCACAACTAAACCAAGGGGGAAGAGAGCTTGAATTCCATAGAAATGAGTAACCTAAATGAATCCACAAATGACCAACTCGAGTAAAAATCAAGGTAAAGGAGTTTTAGATCAACAATGGGAATCCACTCATTACTAATCTCAGCTAAACTAAGCTAAACTTAAAGAATCTACCTTCTAATAATGTCACACCCTGAGGCTAGCCCCTAGATGTAACACGGGACCTAGGATCACAAGTGACCCCAAGCTAACCCTGAATCTGGCATATCTCAACCATACTAAAATAATTCTAAACAAACAGAAGCATAACTAAATAAATCATAACTGAAAGGAATAATGATTCTAAAAATATCTGAACTAATAGTTTATCTGAAAATCAACTGAACTACATAAGCTAAAGTTTGACTTTATGTCTGAAAGCCTCTAATACTGATGAGGTGCTGGGATAAGCCCCAGCTAACTCCAAATATTTAAAGTAAAGACAAACTGACTAACTCAAAAAGCATGTAAAAGATATGTCATCGGATGATGAGGACTCACCAATGACTGTCACTAATATGGCACTGGGGAAGACTAATCACGAGGCTAAAGCTGGGAACATAAACCTGCATCATGATAGGATATAGCATATAAAGTATGCATCAGTACTTTGAATGAACAGAGCATGAGGGATATGCAAGCTGACTATCTATGTAAATATGCTAAAATAGTGATAAGCTATAAAACTGAACTATACTGTAGTATATAGGTCCATGTCATGCATAAAAGAGCTGAAATACAAGAGTAATATGAAAACATACTAAAATTTGATAACAAGTATAAGCTGAGGTACTTTACTAAGCTAATACTGTGGGAGAGTCTATTAACCGATATAAATCCCGTGAGCTAAACATGGAGTCCGATGTATATGCCTCATCGAAAGGACCTAATATACCTTGCCAGGGTATAAATGCATGGCTGATGTGATCACTATTTCTGAGGCCCAACTGAGTAGCTAAATAACCTGCAGTGGCACGTAGTTCTGAGACATTAAGGGTATGTTGAACCCTTGTCCAACTCGGTGCTAAATACTTCTCCCAAACAGAAGACTAATAGTTCATTAAAATTGAAGTCCTAAATTTTTAGAGATAGAACTAAAATGGTCTGAAATGACTAACTTCTGAAATACTGTAGTAAACTGAAAACTAGTAAATTCTTATTTCTTTTAAAGCTCATATTGATAATCTAGGTCAAATTTTGAAGAAAGATAACACTTTAGAAATCCTACAATTTAGGGCAATTTTCGTGATTTCTCAAACCTTGTAAAAATCCATGCAGTTTAATATAAGCAATATATATCATTAAAATAGGATGAAAATCATATATAAATCAAGAAGATGGATTTATGTAGCAATCTACTAGCATGGGTAAGAGCCCTAGTTTCAAGACCATGAAAATTACTGTAAAAGCCTGAGATTTTTGGGCATAAAGGCAGACAAAATCCTTACTGAATACCCACATACCTTGTAGAAGAAGATTCTTCAAGAAAATTAGAAGTTGAAGCTTGGAGAAGAAAGCCCTAGGTCTGAAAATTTGGAGAAGAACGCTCTTTTCTGACTTGAGATTGCATTGAGAGAAATCTGACTTGTTTTTGAAGGATTAAACTTAATAAAATAAGCCTAAGACTATTTATAGTCGGAGCCAAAATAGAAAGAAAAGGTCTAAAATACCCCTGAGAAAATTAAATTAAAAACTGCTAGAAAAATTCACGACCAAGTTCAACGGACAGGTTCCATGAGTCATGGAATTTCGTGGTTCTTGGGCCCTTTTCTTGTCTGTGGGTCTGAAAACCACAAGCCAGGTTCACAGCTCATGGAACCATCCATGGCTCGTGGAACCTGCTCGTGGTTCCTGAGGGATTGGTGACCCTTAGGTCTGAGTTCCACGAGTAGAATTCATGATTCATGGACTATCCCACGATCCGTGGTTCTAACTCGTGAACTTGACCCCAACTTGCTGGCCTCTAACTGAGTTCCACGAAGGCTTACCATGACCCGTGAACCCATGCATGGTCCATAGAAACCATTCGTGGTTCCGACTGAGACTTGGAAAATTTTATTCTCTTATTTTTCTGAGGTGGCTCTAAGCTTGGAAGTTCTGGGGTAGTACAATATCTTCCCCTTGGGGTCATTCATCCTCCAATGAAGACTGCAACAAGCTAAGTTTAGAGGGAAGGAGCTGCAATCCCTACCACAGAGTATTAAAAGTTGATTTCTAGCTGAAACAAGTTCTAAGTACATGAAAGAGTGCTGAAATTCATAAATAGTTGATGGAGCATGATACTGAGACTAAAATACGCATGAGAATAAGTTGAGAAACTGGAGAGGAACTATTACCTCAAGCTGGAGCTGAATCATAAGGGAAAAGATGGGGGTACTTGGTCATCATGGCTGCCTCTACTTCCTAAATAGCTCCCTCAACTGCCTGGTTTCTCCAAAGGACTTTTACTGAAGTGACTTCCTTATTTCTCAACCTTCGAATCTGACGACCAAGAATCTGAACTGGAACCTCTTCATAAGAAAGACTATTCTCCACACCCATGCTTTCTAAGGGCACAACTAAAGCTGGATCACCAATGCATTTCTTTAACAAGGATACATAGAAGACTGGGTGCACCGACGCTAATTCCGTGGGCAACTCTAGCTCATAGGCCACTTTGTCAACTCTCCTCAGAATCCTGTAAGGGCCTACATATCGGGGACTAAGTTGCCCTTTCTTACCGAATCTCATCACACCCTTCATGGGTGATACTTTCAAAAAGACCCAATCATCAACCTCAAACTCTAGCTCCCTTCTTCTTACATCTGCATAAGATATTGGATGACTTTGAGCCACCTTCAACCTTTCTCTAATAATCTGAACCTTCTCCATAGTCTCATGGACTGAATCTGGCCCTATCAAAGCTGCTTCACCTACCTAAAACCAGCCTATAGGTGATCTACACCTTCGCCCATAGAGTGCCTCATACGGAGCCATCTGAATGCTAGAGTGAAAACTATTATTATAGGCAAACTCTATAAGAGGTAAGTGATTATCCCAATTACCTTTGAAGTCGATTACACAAGCTCTCAACATATCCTCTACAGTATGAATTGTATGCTCTGGCTGTCCATATGTCTGTGAGTGAAAAATTGTGCTAAGATTAACCTGAGTACCAAGACCCTTCTGGAATGATCTCCAAAACTGAGTACCCCTATCTGAGATAATGGATAAGGGAACTCCATGCAACCTGACTATCTCACAGATGTAGAGTCTGGCGTAGTCCTCTGCTGAATTGGTAGTCTTGATAGCTAAGAAGTGGGCTGACTTAGTCACCCTATCTAGAATCACTTAAATAGAATCATGTTGTTTGTGGGTAAGAGGTAAACCTATAATGAAGTCCATATTGATCACCTCCCACTTCCAAGTGGGAATGTCCATTTCCTGAGTCATACCACCTGGTCGCTGATGTTCTACCTTTACTTTTTGATAGTTGGGACACTTTGCCATAAAATCAGCAATGTCCCTCTTCATACCATTCCACCAATAGACTTTCCGTAGGTCAGGGTACATCTTGGTGGCACCAGGATGGCTAGAATACCTAGAGCTATGAGCCTCTGTCAAAATCGGTTACCTCAAGTCACCTACATAAGGAACATATAGCTGACCATGATAATGAAGTCACTATCTCCCCCTTGGGAGAAAACCTCTACTCTCTACTGCTGGACAACACCTTTTAGTTGAAGTAAGATGGGATCACTGTCTTGCTTTTCTTTTACCTTGGCTACCAATGAAGACTCTGACCCATTATGAACAATGACACCACCTTCTAACGAATCTGTGAGGCAAACCCCTAATCGAGCAAGCCTGTGAAGATCTTTGTCTAGTTCCTTCTTTCCTTCCTTAACTTGTGACACACTACCCATGTACAACCTATTCAGTGCATCAACTACTAAATTGGCCTTACCCGAATGGTAAAGCACACTCATGTCATAGTCCTTGAGAAGCTCTGGCCACCTTCTCTGATGAAGATTCAACTCCTTTTGCATGAACACATACTGAAGGCTCTTATGGTCTGTAAACACATCTATATGGACATATACAAGTAGTGTCTCCAAATCTTCAAGGAAAATACCATTGCTGCTAACTCAAGATCATGAGTCGGGTAGTTCTTCTCATGAGTCTTAAGCTATCTAGAAGCATAAGTAATGACTTTACCATGCTGTATCAGAACACAACCAAGGCCAACTCTGGATGCATCACAATATACTACAAAACCATCTGAACCCTCTGGTAGAGTCAAAACTAGGGATGTGGTCAACCTAGTTTTCAACTCTTTGAAGTTTTTCTCACACTCATCTGACCATTGGAACTTGACCTTCTTCTGAGTTAGCCTAGTCAATAGAGAAGCTATAGACAAAAACCCCTCAACAAATCTCCAGTAGTAACCAGCCAGACCCAAGAAACTCCTAAAGTCTGTTGGAGAGGTGGGTCTAGGCCAATTCTTTACTGCCTCTATCATCTGAGAATCCACTTGAATACCATCCTTAGACACCACATGACACAGAAAGGTGACTTACTGCAGTACACTTGCTGAATTTGGCAAATAACTGGCCATCCTTGAGAGTTTGCAGCACCACTCTCAAATGATTAGCATGCTCCTCCTCACTCCGCGAGTAGACTAGAATATAATCTATAAAGAAATTAACAAATATGTCCAAATACTGCTTGAACACCATGTTCATCAAGTCCATAACAGCTACATGAGAATTCGTTAGTCCAAAAGACATAACCACAAATCCTTAAGAGTTTGCAGCACCACTCTCAAATGATTAGCATGCTCCTCCTCACTCCACGAGTAGACTAGAATATAATCTATAAAGACAATAACAAATATGTCCAAATACTGCTTGAACACTATGTTCATCAAGTCTATAATAGCTACATGAGAATTCGTTAGTCCAAAAGACATAACCACAAATTCATAGTGACCATACCGAGTTCTGAAGGTTATCTTCAGAATGTCACACTCTCTAACTCTGAGCTGATGATAACCGGATCTGAGGTCAATCTTGGAGAAGTAGCTGGCACCCTGAAGTTGGTCGAACAAGTCATCAATCCCGGGGATGGGATACTTATTCTTGATTGTGACCATGTTCAATTGACGGTAGTCTATACTCATCCTGAGAGAACCATCTTTCTTACGTATGAAGAGAACTGGAGCACTCCGTGGAGAGATGTTGTGTCTGATATAAAGCCCTTATCTAGGAGGTCTCTGAGCTATTCCTTCAACTCCTTAAGCTAAGATGGAGCCATTCTATAAGGAGGAAAGATATGGGCTGCGTATCTGGAAGAAGGTCTATCCAAAGTCGATCTCCCGCTCAGGAGGGACTCCAGGCAGATCTTTAGGAAACACCTCTGGAAATTCACTAACTACCAAAACTGATGAAAGAGGTGGGGTTTCAGACTTGGAATCCTTAACCCGTACTATGTGGTAGATGTAACTCTTTGAGATCATCTTCCTAGCTATGAGGTAAGATATGAAATGACCTCTTGATGCTGGAGGACTACCTTGCCATTCTAAGACAGGTTCATCTAGAAAATGGAATTTCACGACTCTGATTCTGCAATCGACTAAGGTATAATAGGCGTGTAGCTAATCCATGTCGAGAATGACATCGAAGTCGGTCATATCTAACTCTACTAAATTTGCTGAGGTGACTTTATGAATGATTGAAACTGGGCAATCTCTATACACCCTCTTAGCTAAGACTGACTCACCAACTAGAGTGGAGACTGGGATGGGTTCTAAGAGTTTCAGGGCTGACTCTGAATTTACATACAACATACGGGGTTACAAAAGATAAAGAAGCCACTGGGTCTAACAAGGCATAAACATCAAGAGAGAATACTGATAATATACCAGTGACTACGTCTGGTGAATTCTCCTAATCATGGCGTGAAGATATGGCATATAGACGGTTCTGACACTGACTACCACCTGTGCCAGAAGTAGTACTCTTCTAAGTTATGCGACCTGCTAGAGCTACTAAAGTGGTAGACTGAGCTCTATTACCTCCCTGTCCTTGCCCTGCAGAAGGGCACTCCTTCAACCTATTGCTGAGCTGACCACACTCAAAATATCTTTTTTTGCCAGTCAAGCACTCACCTGGATGATTCTTACCACACTTGGAGCAGGCTAGAAAAATGTGGTTACCTGGAACACTGCCTTGTGACTTAGATCCTGTTGTGCTCTTTTTCTAGTCCTGTCAATGTCTGGGAGACGGAGCACTAGCTGAGGAAGGTGTTGGGGCTGAAGACCTTTGCTGAAACTATGAGCGGCTTCCACCGCCCAATCTCTGCTGAGAATATTCATAGTTGCCTATCCTAGCCTTTTTGTTATCCCTAGCCATCTCCTTAAGATTATCCTCCTAAACCTGTTGAGCATGGGTCATCAGTCTAGAGATATCCATATCCTTTAATAACATAGCATTCATGCACTTTGTTTTCACAAGATCATATACCCCATACAAGAACTTGCCTGTTTGTGCCCTTGGGTCAACCACCATAGATGGGGCATACCGGGAAAGTTGAGTGAACTTCAACTCATACTCTTAGACCGACATTGATCCCTGTCTCAGATTCATAAACTCTTGGGACTTAGCCTCTCTCAACTCTCTCGGGAAGAACCTATCTAGAAGAACTCCAGTAAAACAATCTCATGTCATAGGAGCTGCATTCACACCCCTGTTGTCTTTCCACTGAGTGAACCAAATATGAGCCACATCCTTGAGTTGATAGGATGCTAACTCAACACTATCCACACCAGTCACTTGCATTACCTCAAGAATCTTCTTAATCTCATCAATGAAATTATGTGGTTCTTCACCAACCCTTGACCCTAGAAACTCTGGCGGATTCATGCGAACAAAATCTCAAACCCGGGCTATAGCTGATCCACTATTTTGGTTTGTAAGAATTGGGGCCTGCTGATTAGCCTGATTGGTTATAGTCTAAGCCAACAACTGGATCGCATTACAGAACTCCACATTCATAACCTCATGGTTCAGGGCTGGAGGATTAGCATTAGCATTGCAGGCATTCGCTCTATGAGTAGGCATAATCTGAAATGCATAACAAACGGATTAGAGAGGAGAAACTGAACTAAACTTCATCGCATGATAAAGATAATGAAAGAAGTGAAGTTTTTCTTAAAATACCTCATAGCCTCTCCCTCATAAGTGTGGCGTGCTTCACACCTATGAAAGAGACTCTATACTTAGTGCGACTTTCAGACACCCTAGGACTCTTGAACCTGATGCTCTGACACCAAGTTTGTCATGCCCCAAGGCTATCCCCTAGACGTAACACGGGACCTAGGATCATAAGTGACCCCAAGCTAACCCTGAATCTGACATATCACAAGCATACTAAAATTATTCAAAACAAACAGAAGCATAATTAAATAAATCATTAATTAAAGGAATAATGATTCTAAAAATATCTTAACTGATAGTTTGTCTGAAAATAAACTGAACTACATAAGCTAAAGTCTGACTCTATGTCTGAAAGCCTCTAATACTGATGAGCTGATGGGACAAGCCCCCAGCTAGTTACAAATACTGAAAGTAAATACAAACTGACTAACTCAAAAAGCATGTAAAAAGATATATCCTCGAATGATGAGGAATTACCACTGATTGTCACTGATATGGCACTGGGGTAGACTAATCATGAGGCTGAAGCTGAGAACCTGAACCTGCATCATGATAAGATGTAGCATATAGAGTATGCATCAGTACTTCAGATGTACTGAGCATGAGGGATATGCAAGCTGACTATATATGTAAACATGCTAAAATAGTGATAAGCTGTAAAACTAAACTATACTATAGTACATAGGCCCAAAACATAGTCATGCATAAAAGAGCTTAAATGCAAGAGTAATTTGAAAACATACTAAAATTTGATAACAAGTATAAGCTGAGGGCCTGAGGTACTTTACTAAGCTAAACCTGTGGGAGAGACTATTAACTGACATAAACCACGTGAGCTAAATGTGGAGTCTGATGTATACTCCCCATCGAACGGACCCAATATACCTTGCTAGGGTATAAAGGCATGGCTGATGTGATCACTATTTCTAAGGCCCAACTGAGGGGCTAAATAACCTATGGTGGCACGTAGTTTTGGGACCTTAAGGGTACACTGAATCCTAGTTCAACTTGGTGCTAAACACTACTCCTAAGCTGAAGACTAATAGCTCATTAAAACTGAAGTCCTAATTTTTTTGAGATAGAACTAAAATGGTCTGAAATCACTAACTTCTGAAATACTACAGTAAACTGAAAACTAGTAAAATTCTGATTTCTTTTAAAGCTCATATTGATAATCTAGGTCAAATTTTGAAGAAAGCTAACACTTAGGAATCCTACAATTTAGGGCAATTTTTGTGATTCCTCAAACCTTGTAAAAATCCATGCAGTTTAATATAAGCAATATATAATATTAAAACAGGATGACAATCACGTATAAATCTAGAAGATGGATTTTTGTAGCAATCTACTAGCATGGGTAAGATCCCTAGTTTTAAGACCATGAAAATTACTGTAAAAGCCTGAGATTTTTGGGCATAAGGGCAGACTAAACCCTTATTGAATACTCACATACCTGGTAGAAGGAGATTCTTCAAGAAAATCTAAAGTTGAAGCTTGGAGAAGAAAGCCCTAGGTCTGAAAATTTCGAGAAGAACACTCTTTTCTGACTTGAGATTGAATTGAGAGAAATTTGACTTGTTTATGGAGGATTAGACTTTATAAAATAAGCCTAAGACTATTTATAGTCAGAGCTAAAATAGAAAGGAAAGGTCTAAAATACCCCTGAGAAATTAAATTAAAAACTACTGGAAAAATTCGCGACCAGGTTCCACGGACAGGTTCCATGGTCCATGGAAACTTCCATGACTCGTGGAACCTTGTCGTGGTTCCTAGGCCCTTTTCTTGGCTGTGGGTAAGATAACCTCATGCCAGGTTCACGACTCGTGGAACCATCCATGGCTCGTGGTTCCTGAGGGATTGGTGACCCTCAGGTCATAGTTCCACGAGTGGAATCCATGACTCATGGTCTGTCCCATGGTTTGTGGTTCCAACTCATGAACTTGACCCCAACTTGCTGGCCTCTGATTGAGATCCACGGAGGCTGTCCATGACCCATGAACTCTTCCATGGTCCGTAGAAACCATCTGTGGTTCCTACTGAGACTTGGGAAATTTTATTCTCTTATTTTTTTGAGGTGGTTCTAGACTTGGAAGTTCTGGGGTATTACAAATAAGCTACACTCAAAAGAGTTCTTCAAATCTTAATTCAACATAATCTAAGGAATGAAAATAGCTAAGGCATTTATTTATAGTATGCCTTATATAAACATAACCCAAAAGTGGCTATTTAAAATAAGGTCAAAAAGTGGCCTTGGAAGACTACATGGTCGCACATCATGTGTCAAGTATGGTGTGTTTCACACCACCCACTGTGTTGGTCGCACATGGCTTCGCACAACTTCTGGCAGCAACCATCTTCGTGTTGTCTTCTCCTTCTTGCATCCAAGCAATCATTGAAGTGTGAATTACTTTATTTGATGCTCAATAAGATCCTCCTAAGCTCCTCTTTGTGCTATCATGGCTTGTATAGCTTGGTTCATCTTGGATTGAACTTGAAGGATAGGTCTATCACGAATGGCGCCAGACGATATCATATCATCCTCCCCTTCTTGAAAAAGATTCATCCTCGAATCTAAATCCTGCAAAACATCAAAGAGAATGTGTATAAGAAGTCCTCTCCCAATCCAAACAAGGTAATCATCATAGGGTGCATGATAATATCTAAAGCAAGCATAGCATGTATTCAACACTCCAAATTGCTCACTCTTATGATATAACCAACTATCAAAATAAATTAGAAAGAGCAAGTACTCAAACAATTCAAGAGATACTAGGCAACTCAAGCAACCTTGACAAAAGGGTAAATCAAGAGAACCAATATATTTAGGCAAACAAACACACAAGTTCACATTGGTTCTTCACTTTAAGAAGTACATCTCTCCCCTTAAGTCAAGATACAAGTTATAACCCTCATGGCTAAGTGCAATATCATAAACTAGGTCAACCCAAGTTATGACTCCCCCAAAAGCACTAGCCTATTTCAATAAGGGAATTAGCTCCACTTCATCACCGGGGTCAAATACAAAGGTATCCCACAAACAAATGGGCAAACATGTCATATTCAAGCCCATCAAGTGATAACAGACAAAGAGGGAAGAACAAGAAAGAAAGAAAACAAAAGAAGGGATATGTGGGTTAATATTCAAATGATAAAGGACAAAGAGGAAATAACAAGAAGGAAATAAAACAAAACAAGGATATGTGGGTTAATATTCAAACTCTTGAATTTATGAGCAAGAAGGGACTTGATACCCTCACCTCCCAATTGAATTCACAATTCAAACACAAACCCTAGTTTGAAAAAACTCAAAGGAAACCAACAAACCACAAATGAGCAACTTTTGATTAACAAAACCAAGAAATTCACCAATAATTCTAAAATCCACACTACTAAAATTACCAACTAATTCTAGGCTTCACCTAGAAACTACAAGCTAAATGCTAGGCTTCACCTAGAAACTACAAGCTTCAAATCTCAATATTTAATATTTATCAAAACTCCCTTGCAAAATAAAAAAATATCCTATTTATACTAAAGGAAATAAGAAGATATTGGTTTTTTACAATATTGCCCTTAATGAGGTAAGGGCCTTGTTTGGTTGTCTTCTTTCTGGATTCTTGAATTTAAAGAATAGTCACTTGCACAAATGGCCTATTTTCTTCATCCACATCACTCCCATAGACTCCTAAGCTTTCCTTTTCATGAATATCGTATGTGTTATCTATGACATCCATGCTCATGTCAACTATGCCAACCATGCTCGTGTCAACCATGCCATCAATGCTAGTATCATCCTCCCCTTCTTGAAAATGATTCATCCTCAAATCCAAACCTTAAAAACACATGAGAAGGACAACAACCAAAACATCCTCAAAGCATGAGGTACAAGGGTTAGCAATAATATCACCATTCCAAGGAGGCATAAATTTGAGATACAACCAATATCCTTTGCTTCCAATAAAAGCAACTCATCATACAAGGTGCAAAGGTTTTGGTTATGATAAACACCAAGAGACAAGGCAAACACAAAGGTCTTTGTGGCATCAATGATAACAATCTAAATCGAAAATGATCAAAATCGATATCAGAAACACAAAATAAAATAACACAAATTGAAGATAGAGAGAGATATTAGAAAAAGGGATGAGAATAGAAGAAAGAAAGGTTAATTGAATCCACAATCAACCAAGGGAGAAGAGAACTCAATCCAATACCCGAGAAACCAAATTGATTCCACAAGATGATAACTCGATGATCGATCAAACAAAGAAGATAACACAAGCAATTCGGGAATCCACCCTAATCACTTGATCTATGCTAATAATTGGAATATCACCCAATCACTACCCTAACCTAGAGTAACTAAAATATCAAGTCTATTCAAGAAAATTCAATCATCAATAATCTAAGTATGAAAATAACTAAGGCATCTATTTATGGTTATTGCCTTTACACAAATAGCCTATTACAAAAATAGCCCAAAAGTGACTATTTTGGAAATAACCCACAAGGGCCCTTCTTCATTGCCCAAATGGCATCTTGATCGCCCATGGCCTTGTGCATTTGTTGCTCCATGGCTTCCTTAGGGCTCCAAGCTATCATCCATATATAAAAGCCCCTCTTAATGTGCTCCAAGCTAACCATGATTGTATCATCCTCCCCTTCTTCAAAAGGATTCTTCCTCGAATCCGAACCTTGCAAAAATATGAGAAGGACAAACAACAAACATATCCTCATAGCATGAGGGTTAGCACATGGGTTATCAACCATACCAACTTGCCAAGGAGGCACACATTTGAAATACAACCAACTATCATTTGTGTCAAATAAGATCAATGCATTGTAGAACATACAAAGGATTCAACTATGAGAAATATCATGAAATAAAGAGGGTTCAAACACCCATGAGGATTTACCGAGGTCAAAGATATGAAAAACCCACATAGTTTGATCACAAAAGCAAATGGACCAACCCAAGAAACCCCTACCTCTATATAAAATAAATTCCATACATACATGGACATCATCATATGCAAAGAGGTAGTACAGAAAGGTGTTACTTAAATGAACTTCATTCAAGGTGTTTCCACAATTGAATCACCCTTTGATTCATAAGCATTAAGACCTTGATCAAGAATGGGGTCACACAAGAATGAAGGGGTCATTAGAGAACATACACCTCTTTTCTTTTGACCACTAACCTCTCCAATAGATGTACTATCATCTTTCAAGAAAAGAGTCTCATCTTTGAAAAGTGTGTCATCATACCATAGTGGATTTTCAAACAATTGATAGCCTTCAAGGGTGGCTACACTTCCAATATTATAAGACGCACCACTATCTTCATCATTCACATTAGTCATGTCATCAATGAATAAGGGATTATCCCTAAGTTCATACTTTACCTCAAGATCCTCATGACAAGAATAAGAAATAGAATCAACACCTAAGAATCATCACCTCTAAGTAAAGATCCTACATGACTAACTACATGACCAACTATATCATTACCATCACTAAATTAAGGTTCATTATCACATCATACAACTCCTCAATTAGTAGGTCATCATCACAAGCAAGTTGGTCAACACCACAATGAACACTAGTTGATAGCATATCAAGCTCTAAAGAATCACATACATGATTACCATCATTATAGCCAACTAGCATTTGACTACCCCCATTACATGACAATATATTTTCACTCAAGTCACAAATGCTAATACTAGATGGACTCAAATCGATCTTACTAGAAGAATCAATCAAGACATCTATAGGATCAACTAGTATTTGGGCACTCACAATAATGTCATCATCATCATGCAATAAGGTGTCATCAAGATCATCACAAGGTAAAGGCTCTTTAAGCTCACAATATACAAGCTATCACTTACACTCAGTTAGTTACTAGTCACACAATGATCTTTTACTTTCAATAAAGTGTAAGGTTTAGCTTTGTTACCTCGTAGCTCATATGAATGATTGTCTTCACCTTGATTTCCAACATTGAAGCACAAATGCTCCTTTGGAAAGCTTTTTAACACCTCTTGATTCTCCACATTTTGAGGTGCCTTGCTAGGCTTGCTTCCAAGAATACCTGCACAAGTATCAAGACAACTAGAGAAACAAGAAAAGTTACATGAGTTAGGATAAGATTGTGACAACCCTCTCACATCACTCCACACAACCTCTCCTTTTTCCACTCTAGAGTTGTCACTTATCACACCCTTACTCCTCTCAATCTTTTGTCTCTCAATTTCATTGGAGTTTGGACAAGTGCCAAGTATCCCTTGTGAAGGGTTAGATGGGTTAGATTATCCCTTCACTTTAAGCTTCCACTTTGGTGCACAAGGTGTGGATGTTTTGACTTCCATGTTCAACTTCTTAGTGCTAGAATCACAGGGAGTAGCTTGCCTTGATCCCAATGGCAACTCCTTAGGTTCATCTTCACAAGGAGTGACTTTCTTCAACATCTTTTGTAACTCCTTGGGCTTAAGATTGGCAACCCATCGGATGACCTTGTCAACTCCTCTTTGTATGGCCTCCCCTAATTCTTTAATTCTTAAAGATTCAAGATCCCTCACCGGAAAGGGCTCATTTTATTTCACTTTACTTTCATGGCCTATTGATACTTCCATCCTACCTCCAACACCATTTCCATATTGCGAATAAGACACATTGAATTAGGATAAGAAGCATAAGTTCTTGGATTACAAGAAGTAGAGAATGTTCTTTTCCTATGGTCCACACGACGTCTTCGAATTGGTTTCATCCACACATCTATACCCCCTCGACTAGGATAGGAAGTACCACAAGACAAGGAAGATAATTCACCTTCACAACATCCCCTTCTATCACAATCTTCCTCAAAGGATTCATAAGACATGGGATAAAGCATCATACCTCATATCATCTTCATCACCATGGTGGGTAATATGAGAACCCCCATACCCTTCATCTTCACTATCGAATTCATCATAAGATACTTCTACTCCTTCATGTTCAAGATAAGGGCCATTATCCCCATTCATTTCATATCCATCTCCAAAGTAGTAGTTCTCATCACCACATGGCTCAAGATCATGGCTATTATCATAGCCTCCATAATCCCCATCATCATCATACTCATAGCCTCCATTGCTACAAGCACAGTTTCCCATTTCATCATCATAAGGATCCGAAGCTATAGAGAACATACTTTCTTATAACTCTTTTTATACCTACAAAACTAGCAAACAAGTTAGTAATAAAATCCTCACGCCACTCTTTATGTAAACTCTCAACTCACCTTCTATGGCTTATTTCCCAAATTGATAGTATTACTAATTTTGCTCAATCAATTCAAGGTTATCTATCCTTGTGGAGGAATGGATCCTTGTGACTCTTGAAAGAAGGATGACTCAAATAAAACTAAAAAGACTTGAATCAAGAAATTAACTACGAAATAAAATGAGAAAAGCACATAAAGAAACGCATAAGAGAAAAAAACGGACTCAAAGAACTTGATAATATTTAGTAGGGTAATCTACTAATTAAAATCAAGTTATGAACCTAAAGAAAGGTAGATTTAATGAAAAAAACTAATTTACCAAGATTTGGACTAGAAAAATCATTTGGGAAGAAATTTGATTGAAATCCTTGGAGGAAAACTTGAAATTTGCTTGAAAAGCATCCAGAGCCGACGCTAAAGGGGTTTGGAGCCGGCTGGACCATGCTGGAGCCGCTGGAGGAGGCCTGGAGCTGCTGGCTGGGGCGGAAGCTGATGGAGTAGATCGGGTGGACACGGAAGCCACCGGCTGGGCACGAAAGCCGGATTGTTGACAGCTTGCTAACGCGGAAGCCGCATTCTGATCGGCTCAGATGCGAAAGCTAATCCTCTCATGGCTCAATTTCGCTGAAGCTGACGTGGTTGGCTTGCACGGGGGGGATCTGGACAGCTGGCTGCGTCAGATTGGTCCACAAAATTTGCTGGAAATTCTTTTTTTCTTCTCCTCAATTTTCAGATATTTTTGTATTCCTTTGGCCCCACAAACACCTTTACTCTTTCCCCTTCTTTTCTTTTTGGATTAAACACTACCTTTTTGAAAATTCTTCCTCAACAATTTATGAATTTCATGAAGAACACTATGAACATGGATGAACTTCAAAAATTCATAACTCCCTCAATTTAACTCCGGTCTTCACCAAATTTTAAATACGAGCTCCTTTCAACACCACGAACAAACTCCAATAATTTTTAGACTTCAATTCCAAGCCAAAAATAAACTCATTTCTCCATCTTCGAGCTATGAAGAACACCATGAACAAGTGAATTTCAAATCTTCATAACTTTTTCGTTTTAGCTCCAAATTCCATGAAATTCGAGATTTAGACTCCCCTTGCTATAGAGAATAAAACCCAATGCCTTTCAAGCTCCAATTTAGCCTCAAATAACAAACTCACTTCACCTTCTTCAAGCTTTTTTAAGCTCAACAATGGTGAAATTTTGAAACACCTTCTAATCAACTCGAAATCATCTCAAATTTTAGGATAAGCTTCTTTTAAGCTAGAGAACAAATCCCAATACTTATTCTAGCTCGAATCTCTCCTAATCTTCAAGACCCATTTTCAAGTTTTCAAACTTTCAAGCTCCTTTAATGGTAGAATCTTTTATACAACTCAAAATCACTTGAAATCTTGGATTTAGACTCAAAAAACACTAGAGAATATGAATCTAGTGTCAAAAACAACAAATCAAACACAAAACAATTTCAGATTTTTTTTTGGATGAATTTTTCAAAAAAAAAATGTTTTTAAATTTATGAACCTAGGACTTAAGATTGATGGAACAACTCTTAAAACCTAAGCTCTGATACCAAGATAATAACAATCTCAATCGAAAATGATCAAAATCGATAGCAGAAACACAAAATAAAATAACACAAATTGAAGATAGAGAGATATATTAGAAAAAGGGATGAGAATAGAAGAAAGAAGGGTTAATTGAATCCACAATCAACCAAGGGAGAAGAGAACTCAATTCAATGCCCAAGAAACCAAATTGATTCCACAAGATGATAAGTCGATGATCGATCAAGCAAAGAAGATAACAAAAGCAATTCGGGAATCCACCCTAATCACTTGAACTAAGCTAATAATTGGAATATCACCTAATCACTACCCTAACCTAGAGTAACTAAAATATCAAGTCTATTCAAGACAATTCAATCATCAATAATCTAAGTATGAAAATAACTAAGGCATCTATTTATGGTTATTGCCTTTACACAAATAGCCTATTACAAAAATAGCTCACAAGTGACTATTTTGGAAATAACCCACAAGGGCCCTTCTTCATTGCCCAAATGGCATCTTGATCGCCCATAGCCTTGTGCATTTGTTGCTTCATGGCTTCCTTCGGGCTCCAAGCTATCATCCATATATAAAAGCCCCTCTTAATGTGCTCCAACTAACCATGATTGTATCAATCAAGAAGCCCAAAAGATGGTATCATATTTAATTTTGGAGCCATAAGATATAATTGTTTCATTGTCTCGCAAAAAGGCCACACCAAAAGTGGTGCAATCACCCATAAGGGTTTATTCAGGTCAAAGAAGTAAAAGACCCACATATCTTTACCTCCATAAAAAATAAATCCCACACCACCATGGTATCATCATAAGCAAAGAGGTAGTAGAGAAAGGTGTTAAGCTCACTATTCCCATCTAGGGTGTGCCAAAAGATAAGGACACCGGTAGATAAGAAGAGATATTTTAAGCACAAAACAACCCTCTCTATCAAGCAAATTTCCAAAGGAAGGAAGTGCACCAACAAAGCTATGCTACTAGAATAGTCGAGGGATCTATTAGGAGTCAAATCACTCCATGCCAAATAATACTCCCAAGAAGTTGGGGTCCCTCCTATCATAGAACCAAGCATGCTTCCAAGAGTTCCATTTGAAACTTCAACTTGTCCAACCCTATGAAGGTGACAAGGAGCTTTTAATATCCGTGGACTCTCCCAAAAACAAATAAGCAACTTAACATCCACTCGAGGGTTCTCAATTGCAAATACACACTTTAAGACAAGAATGTTAATAAGACAACATTCTCAACTAGGAACACAAGAGGATGAGATTAAGCATTTCAAGTACACTTCATTGTTATTCCTCAAGCAAACTCCTACAAGGAGTGGATAAACAAGCGGAGCCATGCTTCTTGAGAGATTGAAGTAACTATAGGATGCACTTCCTATGCTCACTAATCTTAGCATGCTCCTAAGAATCCATCCTAACACCTCAACTTGTCTAACCACATAAGTGTGACAAGAAGTAGAATACATAAATCAGGCATCATAGATGCACCATAGATTCTTTCCCAAATAATAACTATGTTTGGCATTCAAAACATGAAACTCATATAACTTAAGCATAGCCAAAACCAACCATGAATGCATTGGAGCTATATCATCACTCTCATGGTAGGGTATGAGGTCATACAATTTCTAAGACCATAGGAAAAATGTCATCATGACTCCATGGATTGCTTGGAATAAGAGGGGAAGGGTGCATACCTCGAAGACGGGCCTTTGAGTGTTAATTCTTGTCCACCACACTTGGTTTCCCAAAGCTTTCCCTCCAATGCAATATCTTGGACCCATAGATATTGATCCTTCTATTTCTTCTTAGGAGTTGACTTGCTAGGTGTATTAGGCCTTCAACCCTTTGTTAACCAGGGACTTTATTTAGATCATACTTTGGAAATAGTTGTCCATGGACCTGCAAAAGAGAAGGGATGGTACTAGGCAAAATGCTAGCACCATGGTACTAGGAAATAATGGATTGGTATTGGCAAGTCCCACAATTAAGTGTTCCTTGTGCACCTCTTTTAATTCACTTCTTGGCTTATCAATCTTATACAATTTCCCTTCTTGAGCCAATTTTTTCTTCTCTTTTTCAAGTTCCTCTCTCTTAAGTACTTTCTAAGGCTCCCTCATTATCTTGTAGTCCTCACTCACTTGATAGGGTGTTAAAGGTAAAAGAGTGTGCCTTCATCCTCCAAATACAAATGAGTATTTGTTGGACTCCACTTGATATAGCAACTACAAGTTTAGAGTATCAATCTTCAATCTGCAAAAACTAGTCTTCCAAAATGAAGAAAAGCTACTATTTATACTAGGGAATAAGAAGACACTAGCTATTACAGTTTTGCCCTTAATGAAGTAAGGGCCTTGTTTGGTAGCCTTCTTTTGGGAATTCTTGAATTCCTCCTTCCACCTCACTTTAATAGACCACCCACACATTGTATGCTTTCCTTTGGGATTCTTCAAGCTTCTCCAATGCTTCCCTTTTCATGAACATTGCTTGAAGGTCTTGGAGCTCTTTAGCTTGACTATGTGTGAAAGGCCTTGAAGGATAAGTGTCATCCAAGATAGTACCATCCATGCTTTCCAATCTAGTATCATCGTAA
Organism: Jaltomata sinuosa; assembly: GCA_003996215.1. Taxonomy (NCBI): domain Eukaryota; kingdom Viridiplantae; phylum Streptophyta; class Magnoliopsida; order Solanales; family Solanaceae; genus Jaltomata; species Jaltomata sinuosa. Next base: position 67,255 of record QJPP01003481.1, read on the forward strand.
TTCCCTTAAGGAATTAGTGAGTGATTAGGGTGACTCTCTTGATTGTTAGTTTAACTTCTTTACTTAATTAATCGAAGGTCTCCCACTTGTGGATTTCATTTAGGTTTCCTTGATTAGTTGAGTTGAATTAGTATCTAGTTGTTGGAATCAATTGGGAGGTGAGGGTTTTAGCCCCTTGTTGCCCATAATTTCAATTCCTAATTATTAATTCTCATATCTTTTCCTTCTTTCCTTCTTGTTTGTTGTATTTCCATTATCATTTGGTATCAGAGCTCGGTTTAGGAAATACAACAAACAAGAAGGAAAGAAGGAAAAGATATGAGAATTAATAATTAGAAATTGAAATTATGGGCAACAAGGGGCTAAAACCCTCACCTCCCAATTGATTCCAATAACTAGATACTAATTCAACTCAACTAATCAAGGAAACCTAAATGAAATCCACAAGTGGGAGACCTTCGATTAATTAAGTAAAGAAGTTAAACTAACAATCAAGACAGTCACCCTAATCACTCACTAATTCCTTAAGGGAATTACGATGATACTAGATTGGAAAGCATGGATGGTACTATCTTGGATGGCACTTATCCTTCAAGGCCTTTCACACGTAGTCAAGCTAAAGAGCTCCAAGACCTTCAAGCAATGTTCATGAAAAGGGAAGCATTGGAGAAGCTTGAAGAATCCCAAAGGAAAGCATACAATGTGTGGGTGGTCTATTAAAGTGAGGTGGAAGGAGGAATTCAAGAATTCCCAAAAGAAGGCCACCAAACAAGGCCCTTACTTCATTAAGGGCAAAACTGTAATAGCTAGTGTCTTCTTATTCCCTAGTATAAATAGTAGCTTTTCTTCATTTTGGAAGACTAGTTTTTGCAGATTGAAGATTGATACTCTAAACTTGTAGTTGCTAGTGTAAGGCTTAGTGTAATTCCCTTAAGGAATTAGTGAGTGATTAGGGTGACTCTCTTGATTGTTAGTTTAACTTCTTTACTTAATTAATCGAAGGTCTCCAACTTGTGGATTTCATTTAGGTTTCCTTGATTAGTTGAGTTGAATTAGTTTCTAGTTGTTGGAATCAATTGGGAGGTGAGGGTTTTAGCCTCTTGTTGCCCATAATTTCAATTCGTAATTATTAATTCTCATATCTTTTCCTTCTTTCCTTCTTGTTTGTTGTATTTCCGTTATCACTATCACATTTATAGCACAAGGTCCATCACACAAAATAATATTTGACCTCCTTTGTAGACACTTTCTAGCAATATGTCCTTCACCTTGACATTTATAACATCGAATGATAGAAAGAGATGAAGATTGAGGTATATCATGATTACCTCCATAGGCTTGGTCTTCCCCTTTTGTGTTGTAGTTAGCTTGAATAGCTTGACTACCATCTTGGAACATTGGAAGACTCACCATATTGTCACCCATCCCGTGATTTGGAACACCTTGACCACCATATCAATCACTTCGGTCTTCACACCTTCCTCCTTCATCCCTATACCTATCTCCACTATCCTATTTCCCTTGACATCTCATGCCTTGGCTCGTACCAAAGCCTTTGAGTCCTTCCCACCATTCATTCGGGCTAACCTCTTCACAGATTTCATCATAAAGAGGGTTTTGATAATATATATCTTAGTAGGGTACTTGTGGGTAGTGTTGTTGGGTTGGAACATAAGGTACATACAAGGATGCATGTGATATATTTCATGGAGGTGCTTAACTTCTATCTTGGTTTCCACAAAAGAAGGATTCATTTGTGGTGGATGATATGGTTGTGTATTTTGATATGGGGTGACTTGTCATAGCTCGGGTTCATTTCGAATGTAGATTGAGGGTAGGTTTGGTTCCAATTTGATTGGGGTTAGCATAGATTGGATTCTTGGCCCGAGGTCCTTCTTGTTTCTTCACTTTGACTTGTTATAGGAAACCTCCTTTCAATCATATTATTCACCCTTTTCACCCTTTCCTCCATACCTCCAAACCTCCCATTTGTTTCAACCACCCTTTCATTCATATTGGTCACTCTCCTTGACACATTGAATTTTGTCCTCATGTTGTTCACCAAGATCCTTCCTCTATGGTTATAAGGAAAATGATTATGTACCTACAAAAACTCAACAAATAACATTAGTAGAAAAAGCCTCACATCACTCGTATATAAACTCTCAACTCACCTCCTAAAGTGTCATCTCAAAATTAGTGGTGAACAAGCTTTGCTTGATCAATTCAAGATCACATATCCTTTGTGGTGGAGTGGATTCTTATGACTCTTGAAAGACAGACAACTCGATTGAAGCTAAAATGACTTAAATCAAGAAATTTATCAATGAATTAAGATGAGAAAAGTTGAAGAAAAGAAGCACGAAAGAAAACGGACTCAAAAAAAACTAACAAAAGTAGAAAAGTTACTTGTGTTGCTTAATTTGAAGGATCAAAGAAATGATTTGATGTTTTAAAACTAGTTAACAAGTAATTAAAGATGTTAATTAGTAGAGAAATGGAAGAAAATAAGTGTAGAAGAAGAAATGGACCTAATCTGACAATCAGAAAAGTTCTGAGGGACCTGGCAGTCAAAAAAGGTTTTGAAGGAGCTAAATCTGACACTTAGAAAAGAGTTTGGGGGGCTGAAATTGACACTCACAAACATTTCTAGAAAGCTTCAGCCTCTGAAGTTGACTGCCACACTGGCAGTTGCTTGGCTGCTGATGTGGCACTGTGTTGGTGCATATGTGGCTACTGACATGGCGTCCACGTGGAATTTAATTATTATTTTTCAAATTTTGATTTTTTTTTAAATTCCACTTGTGGACCCAACAAACACCTTTGACCAATTTTGACTTGGAAAAATTGGATCAAATGTACCTTTTGACTTCTTCTTCTTCAAGACCAACTTGAAGATTATCAAAAACACCTACAGACTAAACACCAACACCTTCAAATCAACTCAAAATTGGCTCAAAATTTAGGATTAGCTTTATATTGACGTAGGAACCAAACCTCAATAATTTTTAAGCTCCAATTTTTCCTCAATCAATAGACCCACTTTCAAAGTTTGTAAAGTTTCAAAAGCTCAAAACCCTTTAATAGAAACTTCACTTCTACAACTCCAAATTGAATGAAATTTGAAATCTAGACTCAAAAAACAATAGGGAACAAGAATCTAGTGTCAAAAACAAGAAACATGAACAAACAAATTTTCAGATTTTTTTTGGATGATTTTTTTTTGGATTTTGAAGATATCAAATTCCCAAGACTTAGATTTGTGAGAACAAACCTAAATCGAGCTTTGATACCAAATGATAACGGACAAAGAGGGAAGAACAAGAAGGAAAAAATATAAAAGAAGGTTATGTGGTTAATATTCAAATGATAACGGACAAAGAGGGAAGAACAAGAAGAAAACAAAACAAAACAAAGATATGTGGGTTAATATTCAAACTCTTGAATTTATGGGCAACAAGGGACTTGATACCCCACCTTCCAATTGAATTCAACAATTCAAACACAAACCCTAGTTTGAAAAAAATCAAAGAAAACCAAGAAACCACAAATGAGCAACCTCCGATTAACCAAACCAAGAAATTCACCAACAATTCCAAAATCCACACTATTAAAATTATTAATTAATGCTAGGCTTCACCTAAACACTACAAGCTAAATGCTAGGATTCACCTAGAAACTACAAGCTTCAAAGCTCAATATTTAATATTCATCAAAACTCCCTTGCAAAATAAAGAAATATCATTTTTATACTAAAGGAAATAAGAAGATATTGGCTTTTTATAATATTGCCCTTAATGAGGTAAGGGCCTTGTTTGGTTGTCTTCTTTGTGGATTCTTGAATTTAAAGCATAGCCACCTGCACAAATGGGCTCTTTTCTTTATCCACAACACTCCCATAGACTCCCAAGCTTCCATTTTCACGAAAATCGTATGTGTCATCCATGCCATCCATGCTCATGTCAACTATGCCATCCATGTTAGTATCATCAAGTTAAGTAATAACACTAAATTAGAATCACATGAAAGATTAGAAGTGTCACTACTATACTCATCACAAGAAGATCTGACCTCTATGACTTTAGAAAGTCCAAGAATAAGCATATGCCATGAGTACATACCATCCTTAGGCTTAGGAATTTGTAATGCACCAAATGAGATTTGTTGCTAAGGTGGTTTGCTCCAATGATCCTCCTTCTCAAAACTCCTGCTTTGACAAGACTTCACAAATAAGTCAATCACATAATCAAGTCTATCAAGAGAGAGAGAGTTTTACCTTTAATCTCATTGGTCCTACACCAAGCTTTACGCAGCATCTTCTCACCCTTTAGGTTAGAAGCCTTGGCATAGTCCACATCAAGGAAATGCTCTTTTACCATCACATTGCTCCCCTCTTTTGAAGAGCATTCTTCATTGTGGGAAGTCTTTCCCCCACATTAAGTTATTCCATCAAGTGGATTAGGAATCCTCAAGAAAGACTTTGATTATAGGGAAGGGTGCCCATATCTTGCTTGTCATCTTGACCAAGCTTCACCTCACAAGTAAGAGGTCCACAATTCCTCAAGAAGGAAGTGCCTTCATTGGGAAGGATGTCATCATCCTATAGTGTATTACTAAACAACTTGTAGCCTCCAAGAGTAGCTACACTTTCAACATTACAAGAACTACCACTATGTACACTTGCAATAGTCACTTTATCATCAAATAAGATATTTATCCTTAAAAACACATTCCATCACAAGAGTTCTTTGAGAGAAACAAGAAATGGAATCACTAATCAAGGAATAATTATCTAGATGCAAGGAGTCTACATGACTATCCACATGATCAACTACATCAAGACCGTCACTAAAGTGAGGTTTATTTAGCACATCACAAAATTCCTTATTTAGTAGGTCATCACTAAAACCAAGTCAACCATCACAACAACTAACACTAGTTGGTAGCATGTTAAGCTCAAAAGAATCAAGCACATGATTACCCCCATTAAGGCCAACTAGCATTTGATCACCATTTTCACATGATAATGTATTTTCATTCAAACTATAAGCATCATGGACACTTTTAGAAATGACATTATCAACACATAAAAAAGAGCCACTATGCTCACCACATGGTAAAGGCTCATTAAGCTTACATAAAGATAAGCTATCACTCATACTCAATGGGTAAGCCACACAATGATCCTCCAGGTTCAAGGAAAGAGTGCAAGGATTAGCTTTGTTACCTTGTAGCTCATTAGAAGAATCACCTTCACCTTGGTTATCAACATTGGAGCACACTTGCTCCTTTGGGAAGCTTTCAACTACCTTAAGTTGTTTCACATTTTAGGGTTCATCATTGGGGTTGCTTCCAAGAATACATGCACAATCATCAACATAACTAAAGATAAAAGAAAGTTACATGAGTTAGGATTAGTTCATGACAACTCTCTCATATCACTCCTCACAACCTCTCCTTTTTCCACTCTAGAGTTGTCATTTTTCACACCCTTACTCCTCTCAATCTTTTCTCTTCACTTTCAAGAGAGTTGGGACAAGTGCCAAGTATTCCTTGAGAAGGATTAGAAGATACCTTCAACTCAAGTTTCCACTTTGGAGCACAAGGAGTAGATAATTTGACTTCTATGTTTGACTCCTTAGTGCCGACCTCACAAGGAATAGCTTCCCTTGCTTCCAAAGGTAACTTCTTAGGTTCATCTTCACGAGGAGTGGATTTCCCTATGATCTTTTATAACTCCTCGGGATTAAGATTGCAAACCAATGATGGAGTTGTTCCTATTCACTTTATATGAAAGCCATTAATTCGTTAATGCTTAAGGATTCACGATCCCTTAACGGAAGGAGCTCATTTGATTTCACTTCTCTAGGAGGTATTGGTGGAAAGAGAAGTTCCCCATTGTAGTCCATGATATACTTGTAACAAACCTTCACATATGGGATCCTATGATTTCTAAATCAAGCATGTCCCAAGCGTATGTTACAAGTATCCATCAAGCCTATATCACACCAAACCTTCTCTTAGTAGCTCCAAATCAAAATAGGTACCTTTACTTGTTGATCAACCCAAACTCCTCTCTCATCAAGGATAGGGCTTCGTGTTTGACCAAAAAGTAGCCTAAGATATTCCACTACCTCATGAGATATAACATTAGCAAAACTTTGATCATTAAGCACAAGATCAAACCCCGTGACCCTATTTATATTTACTTTTGTTCCAAGAGCTTGCCTCTCTGGGTCATGTCTATCATGGAACCTTGAATTCACTCTACTTCCTATAATACCATTTTCATATTGCATATAATGTCTTGGTAATAGGATAAGAATCATACATCATTGTATTTTGGGAAGTGGGAAATGTACCTCTTTTATAGTCCACACGATGCCTTCAGATTAGTACCGACCATACATCCATACCTCTTCTCTTAGGATAGGAAGTTGCACAAGACTAAAAAGGATAGTCAACCTCACAACTTCCATTTTCATCAAGATTTTCCTCAAAGGATTCATAAAACCTACAGAAGAAAGCATTATACCTCACATCGCCTTCATATTCATGGTGTGTAGTGTGAGAACCTTCACCATCATCATAGGACTCATAATAAGGTTCTTCTACTCCTTCATCTTCATCATACGATCTATGAGCACTTGCTTCATATTTACCTACGGAGTAGCAGCTCACAACACCATCTTCTTCATGGTCATATGGACCATCATAGCCCTCATAGGCTTTACCATTATGTTTGAAGTCATAGCCCTCGTTGGCTCCATCATAGCCTTCATAGGCCTCACCATTAGAATAATAGCCTCTATTGCTACAAGCATAGCTTTTCATGTCATCATCACAAGTATCCGAGGCTATGGATGAAATAATGCCTTGTATCTCCTTTGCAACCCTACCTATAAAACTAGCAAATAATGTTAGTGGCAAAATTCCTCACGTCTCTCGTATTTAGACTTACAACTCACCTACTTTTGTCCAATCAATTCACAAGGTCATTTATCCTATATGGAAGAATAGATTCTTGGTACTTTAAAAACGGACGACTCAAATTCAAATGGAAGGATCAAAGAAATGACCAACGAGTTTGTAAAATGAGAAAAGCTAAAAGGAATTCGCACGAAATGAAATTCGGACTCAAGAACTAACCAACAACTAAGTAGATAAATTACTTGTTGATAATTAGCTTTAAGAATCAATAGAAGTGAATTAGAATCAAGGAAATTGAACTAGGAAGTTAGAACCTGAGATTCGTTGGAGAAAATTGAAGTTTGTAAAAATTCAGCATGTGCTTGTGCGTTTTGCACCTTTCATTGTGCCCCTCGCACGCCATTTCATACATGAAACCAGTAGTTCAGCACTTGAGGTGCAAAATCCATGTGCCAAACGCACCAGGCATTGTGCCCGTCACACATCACTTCGCACAGCCCCAAACAGACACCTGAAACTTCTGATTTTTGCACTTTTTCTGATTTTTCTTGTACTTTTTCTCCCAGTACACTGCCCTTTTTGGTAAATTCTCTTATGTACTAACACAAGTACCCTGTCATTTCCTTTTACCTTGGATCAAACACACCTTTTTGAGATTCTTCTTCTTCAAGACTTGAAGAACACCAAAAATAATATAAATTTCAAATTTTTGAAACTTCTTCAACTTAGCTCGGATTGACCCCAAATTTGAAATGTAGTCTCTCCTCAATGTGGAGAATAAATCCCAGTATAAATTAGAATCAATTACCACTGAGACCCATTTTCATGTTCTTCAAGTTCTTCAAAAGCTTCAAACCCAAAAAGGGTAGAAGCTTTAATTTAACTTCGATTTCTTCCAAATTTGAGATTCATGCTCCTTATGATAAGGAGAACAAACTCCAATACTTTTGAACCCGCAAATCAAACCCAAAATTTCCAGATCTTCAAATCCACTTGTTCTTCAAGGTTCTTCACCCAACAATGATGAAAGCTTCAATTCTACTCCAAAAAGGTGAAATCTCAGATCTAGACTCAATAAATATTAGATAACATAAATCTAGTGTCAGAAACACAATCAAAACACAAAATAAAAAAAATTGGAATTTTTTTTTTCAAAAACATTTTTCACACAATTTTTTTTGATTTTCAGATTTATGAACCTAGGATTAAGAATTGTAGGAATAAATCTTTAGCCTAAGATCTGATACCATATGATAAGATCACAATCGTGGTTACCAATTGAAATCTATCAAAAATGCAGAAATTAAAATAGATGAGAAATAGGAGATGAGAAGTGAAGAATGAAAGGCTTAATTGAATCCACAACTAAACCAAGAGGGAAGAAAGCTTGAATTCCATAGAAATGAGTAACCCAAATAAATCCAAAATGAGCAACTCAAGTGAAAATCAAGGTAAAGGAGTTTTAGATCAATAATGAGAATCCACCCATCACTATCCTAAGCTATACTAAGCTAAACTATAGGGAATCCACCCTCAAAAGAGTTCTTCAAATCTCAATTCAACATAATCTAAGGAATGAAAATAGCTAAAGCATCTATTTATAGTATGGCTCTTACAAACATAGCCCAGAAGTGGCTATTTAAAATAAGGGCTAAAAGTGGCCTTAGAAGACTACATGGTCGCACATCATGTGCGAAGTGTGGTGCGTTTCACACCATCCATGGTGCTGGTTGCACATGGCTTCGCACAGCTTCTGGCAACAACTATCTTCATGTTGTCTTCTCCCTCTTACTTCCAAGCAATCATCCAAATGTAAAATTACTTCATTTGATGCTCAATGAGATCCTCCCAAGCTCCTCTTTATGCCATTATGGCTTATATAGCTTAGTTCCTCTTGGATTGACCTTAAAGGATAGGTCTATTACGAATGGCTCCAGGCAATATCGTATTAGCAAAGAAGAGACTGAATGGAGATTCTGCCTTGGGGTGCAACCAGGGGTGCATTGGGCACTTCCCCTAGTGCATTTCACACAAGGTGTGCGTTGAGCATAATTCCTTGTGCGTTTAGCATCAACCTCCGCACATGGCCATCATGGGCAGAGTTTAGGGTCTTTTTAGGTCACTTTTGGGCTTTTTATTGTACAAGTCAAATACTATAAATACATGCCTTAGTCATTTACATTCATTAGATTTTGATAAATATTGAATGTTGCTTTGAAAGTATATAGTTGCTAATTTAAGTTGTAGTTTTGGGTGGATTCCCAATTGGTTACTCTAGATGTAGAAATCTATTGGGTGAATTTCTAATAGTATATTAGGTGGATTCCTAATAGGTAGTTGAGTGATTAGGGGTGGATTCCTTTGATTGCTTATTAACTTCTTTGCTTGAGTAATCATAGAGTCATCCATTTGAGGATTCATTTGTTTGTCTCTTTGTTTGATTGAGAGATTATAGATTGTTAAAAAAGTTCAATTGGGAGGTGAAAGTATAAATCCTTTGTTGCCCATAAATTTGGTTAATTGTCTTTAATCCACATATCTTTTGTTTATTTAATTTTTGCATTTGAATTTCGATTAGTCTCACTAATCAAGATCTTATTATTTGGTACCAGAGCTTAGGCTAAAGAATTGTTCCCACAATTCTTAATCTTAGGTTCAAAAATCTGAAAATTTTTAAAAAAATGGTTGAAAAAAGTTTTTGGAAAATTTTGCAATTTTTTTTTTGTTGATCTAGTGTTTTATTTGAAAATCTAATACTAGATTTGTGTTCTCTAGTATCAATTAAGTCTAGATCTAATATTTGAGCTTTTTTGGAGTTGAATTGAAGAATTCACTATTATTGGGTGAAGAATCTTGAAGAACAAGTTCAATATCTGGGTTGATTTGAAACTTTAAACCTATTGGGAATTCATCTCCTAGTCATAAGGAGCTTGAATCTCAAATTTGGTAGAATTTGGTTAAGGTTTAAAGGATTCACCATTTTTGAAGTTTGAAGAACTTGAAGAACACCAAATGGGTCTCTTCAATTTGGATTGAATTGATTCTAAGTTGTAGTGGGCTTTGTTCTCTATATCGAGGAGAGACTACGTTTCAAATTTGGAGTCAATTCGAGTTAAATTGAGAGAGTTTGATATTTTAAATTCATAAGGTGTTCTTGGTGTTCTTCAAGGGATTGTTAAAGAAGAAGGTGAATTAACGGTGTTTGATCCAAAGAAGAAGTAAAGGAAAAGGGTGCTTGTGTTGGTACTAAAAGGAATTTACCAAAAAAGGCAAGTACTAGGATCAAAAAGTACCAAAAAGCTAAAAATGATTACAAAAGAGGAAGCTACAACGTTCTGCCTAGGATAGGTGGGAAGTGAGGTGCGACCAGCACTTTGTTTGGTGCGAATCGCACCAGCACTTCACCCCAGGGAAAGTTGATTCTGGTTTAGGGTGTGTGAAGTGAGGTGCATTGGGCACTTCCCCTTGTGCGTTTCGCATTAGCCTCCGCACCAAAGGATAGTTGCAAAACTAATTAGCTCCAACAAATCTCAGGTTCTATCTTCTTTGTTTTCTTTCTTTGATTCTCTTATCATATAGAAATCTTAAGACTAATTAACAACAAGTATTTGTTCTACTTAGTTGTGATTAGATCTCTTCCATCCATTTAATTAACAACAAGTATTTGTTCTACTTAGTTGTGATTAGATCTCTTCCATCCATTTTATTTCGTACAAATTACTTGTGAAGCTTTTCTTGTTTAAGCAATCATTGAAAACCTTCTTGGCTCCGCCCGTTTGATTTTGAGTCGTCCTTCTTTCGGAAAACAAGAATCCATTCCTCCACAAAGGATAGGTGATTTGTGACTTGGTTGAGAAAAGGGAGTTGACTATCAATCCTTGGAAGACACATAGAAGGTAAGTGAGTGTTCACATACTAGAGGGTGAGGAACCTTTACTACTAATCTCGTTTGCTAAATTTTGCAGGTACAATGTCAAAAGCAATTGATAGTGCTTATGAAGGACATGGTTCCTTTAATGTTGAGGCAGCCTTTGCCTCAATCACAATGCAATTAGCGGAGATCAATGGAAAGATAGCGGATGTTAATGGAAAGATAGTGGATGTGAATGGAAGGATGGATTGTATGGAGGATCGAATGTTGATTGTTGAGAGTCCTAATCAAGAGGACTCACCCCATACCACGCATGGGTCAGGAGCAAATAGAAACACAAGTTCCTCAATGAATATTACCCCGAGGCATGCATGTGAGTTATGCAACTCCAGAAACAATCCAAGCCCCACCCTACAAATCCAACAACCTCCTTTCCAAATGTTTAACTATCCAAACAATGTCAGACAAATCTCCACTCATCCAAATTACCTACTACAAGAGGAACATCCTTTTTTAGCAAACCAAAACCGAACTCCACTTGGAAATGCATCACATGCTAACTTGCATGTACCACATAACCAAAACCAAGAGCCTTACTAAGATAGACACCACAAACTACTCTATGAAGAGTATGAGGAAATGATTGCTAACTGGAACTATGATGGACCAAAATATGGTGGATGACAAGGTTATGATGCACTAACAGATAGAGTGTAACTCGAAGGTTATGGTCGGAATCAAGGTGCAAGATGGCAAGGTAATGGAGATCAAGGTGAATGGTTTGATGATCGACATGAGTGGTCACTTTGATGATAGATATGGTTATTGTCAAGGAAATCATGGTGACCATGATAGAGGATGGCATACCATCAAGGTTACTCTTCCAATGTTCAAGGGTAGTAGTGATCCAAAAGAATTCCTTGAGTGGATATTGCAAAGTGAGAGGATCTTTCTCACTAACAACATTTCGGATGCCTTGAAAGCCAAATATTCTATTTCTCAATTTGAGGTATATGCATCCACATGGTGGGAGTCCAAAGTAAGGGAACGAGCCCGAGATCTCATTCATGACTTACCTACATGGAAAGAGTTGCTAGCATTAATGGAAGTGAGGTATGTGGAAGTTGTCATCTATCCAAGAGCACTCCAAAGGTAGTGGTCAAGCTACTCAAGCTAAAGCTAGGTGAGGGGGGGTGGCCTTGCTAAAGGAGGTAATCTTGTTAAACCTAACATTCCTCTTCCTTCTACTATTTAATGCTTTAGATGTCAAGGTAGAGGACATATTACAAGTGAGTGTCCTATGAGAAGACCCATTGTGGCTTTGCTTGATAGATATTGTGTAGATGATGAGGAGGAGTATGAGGACAAGAGAAAAAATGATGAGCTTAATGATGAAGAACCATTGGGTTATGATGGAGAGAAGTTAGAGAAAGACGTGAATTTTGCTTGTCTCTTGAGAAGAGGAGAGCCTCTAGATTGTGAAGATGGTAAGCCTAGGGTTAGGCAAGAGGAAGAAGCCTCAAATATTGATGTTGAGCCTTTGCAAGTGAATGTGAACTTATCATGCATCATGAGACAAATCATGGGGGCCCTTGCTAAAGAGGAGCTTGATCAAAGAGAGAACTTGTTACATGCTCGTTGCAAGAACATGGATAAGGTATGTGCTCTTATTATTGATAGTGAAAGTTGTACAAATGTTGTGAGTGAAGCTTTGCTTGAACGAATGCAACTTCCTAGTAAAAAACATTCCTTCCCCTTCAAGTTACAATAGCTCAGTGAGAATGGTGAGATGAAGGTGACCAGTAAGCAACCGTTAAATTTTGAATTGGCAAGTATCAAGATGAGATTCTATGTGATATTGTGCCTATGCTAGCATGTCATATGTTGCTTGGTAGACCCTGGCAATTTGATAGGGATATGCAACATCATGGGAGGTCTAACAAGTACTCATTTATATTTGGAGGAAAAAAGCTTATCATTTCACCATTGACACCCTATCAAGTATGTGAGGATTATAGAATCATGAAAGAACTTTGGGAAGTGATTCAAAGGGAAGAAATTGAAAAGAATGAGAGGGAATTATTGCTTGTGCTTAGGTGGACTTGGCTAATGAGGAAGATGACTTGCTTGGAAATATGGAGCCAAGTAAATGCTTGAAAGATAGATGAGGAACACTTTTTAGTGGGACTCATCACCATGGAGGTTGTAGTGCACACTAACCAAGGTACTAGCATTTTGCCTAGTACCAATTCTCCTCTTTTGTAGGATCATAAAGGATTGGTTTCCAATGAGGTTTCTCAATGTTCACCTCACAAAGATGAAATGACTTGTATCATGGGATCTGACTCTAAGGATTCCAACTTGAGAGAGACAAGGGAGGACTAACCCTATTGGTTCAAGATGATTCTTGAGATGGCAATGCCTTGCAAGCCAAGGTTGGAACATGAGCATGTCAAGGTGGCCTCTCCAACCCAAGATATGTAACCATCCCCTTGGATTCCAAGTGACCCTTGGAGATATAATGACATTTATGTTGTGGTAGGTAGACTTTTAAGATTGGATTCTCACATGCCCTATCATGAACATGTTAATGTCTCACATCTTACATCTTTGTTTGATGCCGCTGTGCTTAACTTGCATGGCACCCGAGTTTGGGATGCCAATTCTATATGTTGTTTGTTGAAGAGTCCATGTGGTACAATTAGTACCAAGATCATGATACCAACTTCTTATTACCTTCATATAGGTAGACAACTTGAAGTGTTAGGTGTGACTCTTGAGAGCATGTTTGAGCTCTTGATTGAACGATACCCAACTTATAAGGAGGACCACGTGTTTTTGAATGAATGTGTTGCTAAAAGGTCCCTTGTTCCCTTCCCAAGCATGCCTATTTTGAAAGATACCCTCCCTTTGAGGGGTTGTGTGACAAGAGAAGGTGACACTTATTTGTTGAACTGCAAGTTGTTGTCATGTGTCCACACTTGTGAGAATATGCTTGATAGGATCCATGAACCTAATTGTGAACTTGCATATGAGGCACCATGATTGACACTAGTGATGTTGTTACCTTTCTTTACTATTTTTTTGTATATGATGATATTCATGATTGTGGTAAGCATGCATCTTATGTGAGAATGAAGTTTGTGACAAGAGGAAGTGATATGTGCCCAAATGTCATTACTCTATCCTTGGGTGTTTCCCATTGTGGTATTTTTCTTGGTGCAACTCATAAGCATAATAGTATTCTTGCATATGGGGACACCTTTGATGATACTAGAGTGCTAGACACCTTTCTCTACTACCTCTTTGCATTCGATAATGTTCATGCTTGTGTTGAATTTACATGTAAAAGGGGTAGGCATACCTTTGGTTTATTCTATTATGTATGTGACCAAGTGGTACCTTCCTTTGATGGGTACTATCATCGTGATGGGTTGAACAACTAATTCATTTGTACAATATGTTGACTATTTTGTCATTGCAATAGGGAATGCTTGGTTGTATCTTGAGAATGTGACTCTTTGGCGTACTACTATTTGTGCTAACCCATGTGTTAACCCTCATACTATGAGAAAATTGTGGTTGTTTGTCCTACCTATGTTCTTGCAAGGTTAGGATTCAAGGACAAATCCTTTTCAAAAAGGGAAGTATGATACGATATCACTCAGTGACAGTCATACTAGACCTATACTTCAAAGTCTAGACAAAAGGATTCGAGCCACACCCACCCTTGGAGCACAAAAGGGAGCTTGGCCCTCATTACGCCCCAATTGAACAAGCCAAATAACTCCAAGCTTTACAAGGTATATTTATGAAGAAACAGGCTTTGGAGACCATTGAAGAACGTAGATCAAGGATCTATAACTTATGGATGATCGCATGGAGCAAAGAAGAGGCTGAATGGAGATTCTGCCTTGGGGTGCAACCAGGGGTGCATTGGGCACTTCCCCTGGTGCATTGAGCATAATGCATTGTATATTTGGCATCAGCCTCCACACATGGCCCATCATGGGCCAAGTTTAGGGTCTTCTTAGGTCACTTTTGGGCCTTTTATTGTACAAGGAAAACACTATAGATACATGCCTTAGTCATTTACATTCATTAGATTTTGAAATGTTAATTTGAAAGCATATAGTTGCTAATTTAGCTTGTAGTTTTGGGTGGATTCCTAATTGGTTTACTCTAGTTGTAGAAATCTATTGGGTGGATTCCTAATAGTCTATTAGGTGGATTCCTAATAGGTAGTTGAGTGTTTAGGGGTGGATTCTGTCATGCCCCGAGGCTACCCCTTGGACATTACATGGTGCTTAGTATCACGAGTGACCCCAAGCTAACCCATGGCATGGCATATCTAAGTAAAACCAGTTTAAAGATATGTACTATGCGGAAAACTAAGAAGTTAAATATCTGAAAGCGGGAAGAACCCAAATGAAATCTGAATATAAGAATCTGGTTGAGTACTGACTGAATGACAATACTAAAAGTGTTGAATCTAGTCTATGTCTGAAAGCCATCTAACTGAATAGGAGTTGCTGGGACATGCCCCCAGCTAACTCTAGCAAAACTGAAAATTGAAGATAAATACTGAAATAAAGGCATGCCTATTGTCCCTGAACAATTGGGGACTCACCACTGAGCTGCTGAGTACAGACCGGAGGTCAAGTTAGGCGTGATCTGGATGGTGAGTGCCTGAACCTACATTATGAAATGATGTAGCACAAAAGTATGCGTCAGTACTTTGAATGTACTGAGCATGAAGGATACAAGTTGGACTGAACAATATATATATATATATATAACTGAACAAAAGAATTAAACATGCTGAACTGTAACTGATAGTTGTACTGAATGCAGTGACCAAGTATAAATCATGAAATAACATGCTGATCTGAATACTGAACATGAGTATTGAATACAAGGTCAATGCACATGAATCTGACTGTGGGAGATACTACTAACCGACATACCCCAAGCTGAGCTAACTGTGGGACTAACCTATTGATACTAGCATGGATGGCATGGTTGACACGAGCATGGATGGCATGGATGACACATACGATGTTCGTGAAAAAAGAAGCTTAGGAGTCGAGGGAGTGATGTGGATGAAGAAAATAAGCCATTTGTGCAAGTCGTTAGGCTTTAAATTCAAGAATCCACAAAGAAGACAACCAAACAAGGCCCTTGCCTCATTAAGGGCAATATTGTAAAAAGCCAATGTCTTCTTAGTATAAATAGGATATTTCTTTATTTTGCAAGGAGTTTTTGATGAATATTGAATATTGAGCTTTGAAGCTTGTAGTTTCTAGGTGAAGCCTAGCATTAGTTGGTAATTTTAGTAGTGTGGATCTTGGAATTGTTGGTGAACTTCTTGGTTTGGTTAATCGAAGGTTGCTCATTTGTGGTTTCTTGAGTTCTTTTGATTTTTCTCAAACTAGGGTTTGTGTTTGAATTATTGAATTCAATTGGGAGGTGAGGGTATCAAGTCCCTTGTTGCCCATAAATTCAAGAGTTTGAATATTAACTCACATATCCTTCTTTTGTTTTCTTTCCTTCTTGTTCTTCCCTCTTTGTCCGTTATCATTTGGTATCAGAGCTCGGTTTAGGTTTGTTTCCACAAATCTAAGTCTTGGAAATTTGATATCTTCAAAAAAAAAAATCGTCCAAAAAAATATAAAAAAAAACCAAATTTTTTTCTTGTTTGATTTCTTGTTTTTGACACTAGATTCTTGTTCCCTAGTGTTTTTTGAGTCTAGATTTCAAATTTCGTGCGATTTGGAGTTGTAGAAGTGAAGTTGCCATTAAAGGGTTTTGAGCTTTTGAAGCTTTACAAACTTTGAAAGTGGGTCTATTGATTGAGGAGAAATTGGAGCTTAAAAACTATCGGGGTTTGTTTCCTACGTCAAGGGGAAGCTAACCCTTAAATTTGAGCCAATTCTGAGTTAATTTGAAGGTATTGGTGTTTAGTGTGTGTTCTTGGTGTTTTAGGTATTTTTGATATTTTCAAGAACATCTTGAAGAAGAAAAAGCCAAAAGGTACATTTGATCCAATTTTTCCAAGTCAAAGTGGTCAAAGATGTTTGTTAGGTCTACAAGGAGAATTTAAAAAAAAAAAAAAAAGGGTCAAAAATCAAAAATCAGATTTTGAAAAAAAATAATCCACGTGGACCTGCCACATCAGCTGCCACATCAGCAGTTGACCGGTCAACGCTGCCACGCAACAGCCAACTCAGCGACAGCGCAACAGCCAACTCAACGGCCCAGCCCAGTCACGCCACGTGGCGCGTGCTGCTCAATTTCAGAGAGTAAGTGTTTCTAACACTTAGAAAATTTTTGGGGTTCCAAAATTTGAAGCATTCTGTCCAAGTTTGCAAAAGTCAATTTCAGCCCCCCAAACTCTTTTCTAAGTGTCAGATTTGGTCCTTCAGAACTTTTCTGATTGTCAGATTTGGTCCATTTCTTCTTCTACATTCATTTTTCTTTCATTTCTCCACTATTTAACAACTAATTAACATCTTTAATTACTTGTTAACTAGTTTTAAAACATCAAATCACTTCTTTGATATTTCAAATTAAGCAACACAAGTAACTTTTTTACTTTTGTTACTTAGTTTTTTTTGAGTCCGTTTTCTTTTGTGCTTCTTTTCTTCAACTTTTCTCATATTAATTCATTGATAAACTTCTTGATTCAAGTCCTTTTACCTTCAATCGAGTCGTCCTTCTTTCAAGAGTCACAAGAATCCACTCTACCACAAAGGATAGGTGATCTTGAATTGGTCAAGCAAAGCTAGTTCACTACCAATTTTGAGACGACACTTTAGGAGGTGAGTTGAGAGTTTATATACGAGTGATGTGAGGCTTTTTTCTACTCATATTGTTTGTTGAGTTTTGTAGGTACAATGTCTAATCATTTTTCTTATAACCATGGAGGAAGGAGCTTGGTGAACAACATGGGAACGAATTTCAATGTGTCAAGGAAGGTGACCAATATGAATGAAAGGGTGGGTGAAACAAATGGGAGGTTTGGAGGTATGGAGGAAAGGGTGAAAAGGATGGATAGTATGATTGAAAGGAGGTTCCTTATGACAAGTCGAAGTGAAGAAACAAGAAGGACCTCGGGTCAAGAATCCAACCTATACTACCCCCAACCAAATTGGAACCAAACCTACCCTCAAACTACATTCCGAATGAACCCAAGCTATGATAGGCAAGTCACCCCACATCCAAATACACAACCATATCATCCACCACAAAGGAGTTCTTTTGTGGAAAACCAAGATAGAAGCACCTCCACAAAATATATCACATGCATCCTTGCATGTACCTTATATTCCAACCCAACAACACTACCCACAAGTACCCTACCAAGATATCTATTATCAAAACCCTCTTTATGATGAAATGTGTGAAGATGTTAGCCCGAATGAATGGTGGGAAGGACCCGAAGGCTTTAGTATGAACCAAGGCATGAGATGTCAAGGAAAATGGGATAGTGGAGATAGGTATAGGAATGAAGGAGGAAGGTGTGAAGACCGAAGTGATCGATATGGTGGTCAAGGTGTTCCAAATCATGGGATGGGCGACAACATAGTGAGTCTTTCAATGTTTCAAGAATGTAGTCAAGCTATTCAAGCTAACTACAACACAAAAGGGGAAGACCAAGCCTATGGAGGTAATCATGATATACCTCAATCTTCTTCTCCTTCTACCATTCAATGTTATAAGTGTCAAGGTGAAGGACATATTGCTAGAAAGTGTCCACAAAAGAGGTCAAATATTATCTTGTGTGATGGACCTTGTGCTAAAAATGTGATAGATTATATGAGGTTGGAAATGGTTGTGATGAGCCTAAGGTTTGGCATAAGGAAGCAACCTCAAATGTTAATGTTGAGCAATTGGAGAAGGATTTGAACTCTTCTTTTGATCTAATGAGAATCATGGGGGATCTTTCTAAAGAGGAACTTGATCAAAGTGTGAACCTATTTCATGCAAGGTTCAAGATGATGGATAGGGTATGTTCCTTGGTCATTGATGGTAGGAGTAGTACTAATATGGTGAGTTGCACTATGGTTGATAGAATGAAGCTTCCTATACAAAGACACCCCAAGCCATACACACTTCAATGGCTCATTGAGAATGATGATGTAGAGGTAACCAAGCAAGTGGTCATGAATTTTAGCATTGGCAAGTATCGAGATGAGGTGTTATCTGATGTTTTTCCCATGCAATCTTGTCATATGTTATTTGGTAGACCTTGGCTAGCCAGTAGGGATGTTCAATATCAAGTGGAGTCCAACAAATACTCATTTGTATTTGGAGGACGAAGGCACACTCTTGTACCTTTAACACCCTATCAAGTGAGTGAGGACTACAAGATAATGAGGGAGCTTCAGAAAGTACTTAAAGAGAGGAACTTGAAAAGGAGAAGAAAGAATTGGCTCAAGAAGGGACGTTGTATGAGATTGATGAGCCAAGAAGTGACTTAAAAGAGGTGCACAAGGAGCACTTAATTATGGGACTTGCCAATACCAATCCCTTGTTGCCTACTAACCATGGTGCTAGCATTTTACCTAGTTACCATCCCTTCTCTTTTGCAGGTTCATGGACAATTATTTCTAAAGCATGATCTGAACAAAGTCCCTCACGAACAAAGGGTTGAAGGCCTAATAATGGAGCTACCTAGCAAGTCAACTCCTAAAAAGAAACACAAGGACCAAGTCTATGGGTCCAAGATGATGCATTGGAGGGAAAGCTTTGGGAAACCAAGTATGGTGGACAAGAATGCACACTCATCTTCGAGGTATGTACTCTTCCCCTCTTATTCTAAGCAATCCTTGGAGTCATGATGACATTTTTCCTATGGTAGGTAGGTTTTGGAAATTGTATGACCTCATACCCTACCATGAGAGTGATGATATAGCTCCAATGTATTCATGGTTGGTTTTGGCTATGCTTAAGTTATGTGAGTTTTATGTTTAGAATGCCAACCATAGTTTTTGTTTGGGAAAGAATCCATGGTGCATCCATGATACCCGATTTATGTATTCTACTCCTTGTCACACTTATGTGACTAGACAAGTTGAGGTGTTAGGATGGATTCTTGGAAGCATGAATTTTCATATTTATCCACTCTTTGTGGGAGTTTGTTTGAGGAATAATAATGAAGTGTACTTGAAATGCTTAATCTCGTCCTCTTGTGTTCCAAATTGTGAATGCCATCTTGTTAACATTCTTTCCTTAAAGTTTGTATTTGCAATTGAGAACTCTTGAGTGGATGCTAAGTTGCTTATTTATTTTTGGGAGAGTCCATGGATATTGAAAGCTCCTTGTCACCTTCATAGGGTTGGAAAAGTTGAAGTTTCAAATGGAACTCTTGGAAGCATGCTTGGTTCTATGATAGGAGGGACCCCAACTCCTTGGGAGTATTATTTGACATGGAGTGATTTGATTCCTAATAGATCCCTTCGACTATTCTAGTAGCATGCCTTTGTTGGTGCACTTCCTTCCTTTGGAAAGTTGCTTGTTAGAGAGGGTTATTTTGTGCTTAAAATATCTCTTCTTATCTACCGGTGTCCTTATCTTTTGGCATGCCTTAGATGAGAATAGTGAGCTTAACACCTTTCTCTACTACCTCTTTGCATATGATGATGTCTATGTTTGTATTAGATTTATTTCCTATAGAGGTAGGGGTTCCTTTGATTTGTCCAATTGTCTTTGTGACAAATATATGTGGGTCTTTTACTTTTTTGACCCCAATGAACCCTTATGGGTGATTGCACCACTTTTGGTGTGGCCTTCTTGCGAGAAAATGAAACAATTGTGTCTTATGGCTCCAAATTTAAATATGATACCATCTTTTGGAACTCTTTATGCCACAAAGGCCTTTGTGTTTTCCTTGTCTCTTGGTGTTTATCACAACCAAAACCTTTGCACCTTACATGATGAGTTGCTTGTATTGAAAGCAAAGGATATTTGGTTGTATCTCAAATTTGTGCCTCCTTGGCATAGTGATATTGTTGCTAACCCTTGTACTAACCCTCATGCTTTGAGGATATTTTGGTTGTTGTCCTTCTCATGTGTTTTTAAGGTTTGGATTCGAGGACAAATCATTTTCAAGAAGCGGAGGATGATACTAGCATGGATGGCATGGTTGACACGAGCATGGATGGCATGGATGACACATACGATATTCGTGAAAAGAGAAGCTTAGGAGTCGAGGGAGTGATGTGGATGAAGAAAATAAGCCATTTGTGCAAGTGGTTAGGCTTTAAATTCAAGAATCCACAAAGAAGACAAACAAACAAGGCCCTTGCCTCATTAAGGGCAATATTATAAAAAGCCAATGTCTTCTTATTTCCTTTAGTATAAATAGAATATTTCTTTATTTTGCAAGGAGTTTTTGATGAATATTGAATATTGAGCTTTGAAGCTTGTAGTTTTTAGGTATTTAGCTTGTAGTTTCTAGGTGAAGCCTAGCATTAGTTGGTAATTTTAGTAGTGTGGATCTTGGAATTATTGGTGAACTTCTTGGTTTGGTTAATCGAAGGTTGCTCATTTGTGGTTTCTTGAGTTCCTTTGATTTTTCTCAAACTAGGGTTTGTGTTTGAATTATTGAATTCAATTGGGAGGTGAGGGTATCAAGTCCCTTGTTGCCCATAAATTCAAGAGTTTGAATATTAACTCACATATCCTTCTTTTGTTTTCTTTCCTTCTTGTTCTTCCCTCTTTGTCCGTTATCACCTATGAACCTGGATGGAAAGGCGTTCATACCTTGCCAAGGGTACAAATGAGTCTGACGTGGATCCACTGTTGATGTCCACAAGGGACAAGTAGGTACAACCTAGTCTGACAGCTGACTCCTTCAAACCTACGGTGGCACCATAGTTCTAGGACTTGGAGATTTCTACTAAGGGTCATAGCCTAAGCTGACAGCTAATCCCTCATCCCTAGTCTACTCGGTACTAAGTCTACTCCCAACTGAATATAAGCTAGCATGCAACTATAACACTGGATAGCTCAAAATACTGATATAATCTGAGAATGCACACAACTAAGCTGTAGGATATGACATTCAAATTCTGAAATCTGATCATCTGACAGAGTCTTCCTAACATGTATAAACTATGGAGTACTGAAAATTACAACAAGTTAGGGTTCTAAACTCTGTACATGAACTATACTGATTCTCTATGAAACATGGACTAAGCATTATATAATTCCATAACATCTGAATAGCAAGAATTCTCTAAGGTCTATAAGCCCTAGGTTTTTAGCATTTATGGAGAACTGAAGGGATTTGACTGAGTGATAGGGACCTAATGGGTGAAAGAAACCCACTAGTGAAATCCCACATACCTGTATGAAGATTCTACGGTTGAATCTTTAGATTCTGAGAGGAACTTGGAGAAAACCTTTTTTGCCTTGTTCTTGAGAGAGAGTGTTCTGTTCTTGAAAGATTTGCTAAGTATGAGTGATTTAGGAGTAATGAGGGAGAAATAGAGTTAAAAACCCTTTAATTACCCCTAAAACAACATAGGGTCAGAATTAAAATAATTGGGAAAAGACTGGATTGCCCCTGGGAAAGTTTAAAACAAATATGCAGAAAATTATGCTTAGGGACTACGGCTTGGTTGATGGATCGTCCTTCTGAATGATGGACTGTCAACTGGAGCCGCAGTTCTGCTTATGCATTTTAGGGTCTCTGGTCCTAGGAACGACGGTTCGATAGTGATACTAGCATGGATAGCATGGTTGACACGAGCATGGATGTTATAGATGACACATACGATGTTCGTGCAAAGGGAAGATTATGAGTCCGTGGGAGTGATGTGATGAAGAAAAGATGCCATTTGTGCAAGTGGCTAGGCTTTAAATTCAAGAATCCACAAAGAAGACAACCAAACAAGGCCCTTGCCTCATTAAGGGTAATATTGTAAAAAGTCAATATCTTCTTATTTCCTTAGTATAAGAAGTAGTTTTTCTTCATTTTTGAAGACTAGTTTTGGATGTTGAATATTGATACTCTAAATTTATAATTGATATCTGATAACAATCTCAATCGAGTGACTAAAATCGATACCGGAAATACATAATTCAACAACACAAAATAAAGATAGTCGAGAAATTAAGATGAGAATTAGAAGAAATTGAGATGAGAATAGAAGAAAGAAAGGCTAATTGAATCAACAATCAACCAAGGGAGAAGAGAACTCAATCAAATGCATGAGAAACTAAATTGAATCCACAAGATGATAACTCGATGATCAATTAAGCAAAGAAGATAACACAAGCAATTCGGGAATCCACCCTAATCACTCATTCTAAACTAATAATTGAAATTGAACCCAATCAATATCCTAACTTAAAATATCAAGTCTATTCAAGACAATTCAATCATCCAAAATCTCATTATAAAAATGGCTAAGGCAACTATTTATAGTTATTGCCTTTACACAAATAGCCTACTACAAAAATAGCCCAAAAGCGACTATTTTAGAAATAACCCACAAAGGCCCTTCTTGATTGCCCAAATGGCATCTTGATCGCCCATGACCTTGTATATTTGTTGCTCCATGGCTTCCTCTAGGATCCAAGCTATCATCCATATGTGAAAGCCCCTCCAATTATGCTCTAAGTTAACCGTGATCGTATCATCCTCCCCTTCTTCAAAAGGATTTGTCCTCGAATCCGAACCTTGCAAAAATATGAGAAGGACAAACAACAAATATATCCTCATAGCATGAGGGTTAGCACATGGGTTATCAACCATACCAACTTGCCAAGGAGGCACACATTTGAAATACAACCAACTATCCTTTTTATCAAATAAGATCAATGCATTGTAGAACATACAAAGGATTCGACTATGAGAAATATCATGAAATAAAGAGGGTTCAAACACCCATGAGGATTTACCGGGGTCAAAGATATAAAAAACCCACATAGTTTGATCACAAAACCAAATGGACCAACCCAAGGAACCCCTACCTCTATATAAAACAAATTCCATACATACATGGACATCATCATATGCAAATAGGTAGTAAAGAAAGGTGTTACTTAAATGAACTTCATTCAAGGTGTTCCCACATATAGAATCACCCTTTGACCCATAAGCATTAAGACCTTGATCAAGAATGGGGTCACACAAGAATGAAGGGGTAATTAGAGAACATACACCTCTTTCCTTTTGACTACTAACCTCTCCAATAGATGTACTATCATTTTTTAAGAAAAGAGTTTTGTCTTTGGAAAGTGTGTCATTATACCATAGTGGATTTTCAAATAATTGATAGCCTTCAAGGGTGGCTACACTTCCAACATTATAAGACGCACCACTATCTTCATCATTCACATTAGTCATGTCATCATTGAATAAGGGATTATCCCTAAGTTCATACTCTACCTCAAGATCCTCATGACAAGAATAAGAAATAGAATCAACACCTAAGAAATCATCACCTCTAAGTAAAGATCCTACATGACTAACTACATGACCAACTATATCATTACCATCACTAAATTGAGTTCATTTATCACATCATACAACTCCTCAATTAGTAGGTCATCATCACAAGCAAGTTGGTCAACACCACAATGAACACTAGTTGATAGCATATCAAGCTAAAAAGAATCACACACATGATTACCATCATTATAGCCAACTAGCATTTGACTACCCTCATTACATGACAATATATTTTCACTCAAGTCACAAGTGCTAACACTAGATGGACTCAAATTGATCTTACTAGAAGAATCAATCAAGTCATCTATAGGATCAACTAGTGTTTGGGCACTCACAACAATGTCATCATCATCATGCAATAAGGTGTCATCAAGATCATCACAAGGGTAAGGCTCTTTAAGATCTCACACATATACAAGCTATTACTTACACTCAATTGGCTACTAGCCATACAATGATCTTTTACTTTCAATAAAGTGTAAGGTTTAGCTTTGTTACCTTGTAGCTTATATGAATAATTGTCTTCACCTTGTTTTCCAACATTGAAGCACAAATGCTCCTTTGGAAAGCTTTTTAACACCTCTTGATTCTCCACATCTTGAGGTGCTTTGCTAGGCTTGCTTCCAAGAATACCTGCACAAGTATCAAGACAACTAGAGAAACAAGAAAAGTTAAATGAGTTAGGATAAGATTGTGACAACCCTCTCACATCACTCCACAAAACCTCTCCTTTTTCCACTCTAGAGTTGTCACTTATCACACCCTTACTCCTCTCAATCTTATGTCTCTCAATTTTATTGGAATCCGAACAAGTGCCAAGTATCCCTTGTGAAGGGTTAGATGATCCTTTCACTTCAAGCTTCCACTTTGGTGCACAAGGTGTGGATGTTTTGACTTCCATGTTCAACTCCTTAGTGCTAGAATCACAAGGAGTAGCTTGCCTTGCTCCCACTGGCAACTCCTTAGGTGAATCTTCACGAGGAGTGGCTTTCTTCAACATCTTTTGTAACTCCTCGGGCTTAAGATTGGCAACCCATCGGATGACCTTGTCAACTCCTATTCGTATGGAATACCCTAATTCTTAAAGATTCAAGATCCCTCACTGGAAGGGGCTCATTTGATTTCACTCTACTTTCATTGCCTATTGATCCTTCCATCCTACCTCCAACACCATTTCCATATTGCGAATAAGACACATTGAAATTAGGATAAGAATCATAACTTCTTGGATTATAAGAAGTAGAGAATGTTCTTTCCCTATGGTCCACACGACATCTTCGAATTGGTTTCATCCACACATCTATACCCCCTCGACTAGGATAGGAAGTAGCACAAGACAAGGAAGATAATTCACCTTCACAACATCCCCTTCTATCACAATCTTCCTCAAAGGATTCATAAGATATATGGGAGAAAGCATCATACCTCATATCATCTTCATCACCATGGTGGGTAATATGAGAACCCTCATACCCTTCATCTTCACTATCGAATTCATCATAAGATACTTCTACTCCTTCATGTTCATGATAAGGGCCATAAGCCCCATTCATTTCATATCCATATCTAAAGTAGTAGTTCTCATCACCACATGGCTCAAGATCATGGCTATTATCATAGCCTCCACAATCCCCATCATCATCATACTCATAGCCTCCATTGCTATAAGCATAGTTTCCCATTTCATCATCATAAGGATCCGAAGCTATATAGGACATACTTCCTTATATCTCTTTTTGTACCTAAAAAACTAGCAAACAAGTTAGTAATAAAATCTTCACGCCACTCTTTATGTGAACTCTCAACTCACCTTCTATAATTTTGCTCAATTAATTCAAGGTTATCTATCCTTGTGGAGGAATAGATCCTTGTGACTCTTGAAAGAAGGACGACTCAAATAAAACTAAAAGGACTTGGATCAAGAAATTAACTACGAAATAAAATGAGAAAAGCACACAAAGTTGCACAAGAAAAAAAAATGGACTCAAAGAAAACTAAGTAACAAAAGTAGAAAGGTTACTTATGTTGCTTAATTTTAAGAATCAAAGAGATTTAAAACTAGTTAACAAGTAATTAAAGATGTTAATTAATTGTTAATTAGTAGAGAAATGGAAGAAAAATGAGTGTAGGAGAAGAAATGGACCAAATCTGACAATCAGAAAAGTTCTGAGGGACCCAATTTGACAGTAAAAAAGTTTTGAAGGACCAAATATGACACTTAGAAATAGGTTTTGGGGACTGAAATTGATTTTTGCAAACTTGGACAGAATGCTTCCAATTTGGGTCCCCAAATTTTTTTAAGTGTTGGAAACACTTGGTCTCTGAAATTGGGCCACACGCTCCACGTGGCGCGACTGGGCTAGGCGGCTGACAAGGCTATTGTGATGTTGCTGAGTTGGCTACTGCGTGGCAGCTGACGTGGCATCCACGTGGACTTTCAGTTTTTTTTTCAAATTTCAATTTTTTTTAAAATTCCACTTGTGGACCCAACAAACACCTTTGACCAACTTTGACTTGAGAAAATTGAATCAAATGTACCTTTGAGCAACTTTGACTTGAGAAAATTGAATCAAATGTACCTTTGACTTCTTCTTCTTCAAGAACACCAAGAACACATGAAGAACACCAAGAACATTGATGAATTTTAAAAATTTATAACTCACTCAATTTAACTCCGATCTTCACCAAATTTTAAACACGAGCTCCTTTCAACACCCCGAATAAACCCCAATAATTTTTAGCCATCAATTTCAAGTCGAAATAAACCCATTTTCTCCATCTTCAAACTATGAAGAACATCATGAACAAGTGAACTTCAAATCTTCATAACTTGTTTGTTTTAGCACCAAACTTCACGAAATTTGAGATTTAGGCTTCCCCTTGCTATAGAGAACAAACCCCAATACTTTTCAAGCTCCAATTTAGCCTCAAAGAACAAACCCACTTCACCTTCTTCAAACTTTTGCAGCTCAACAATGGTGAAATTTTGAAATACCTCCAAATCAACTCGAAATCGTCTCAAATTTTAGGAGAAGCTTCATTTTAAGCTAGAGAACAAATCCCAATACTTATTCTAGCTCGAATCTCTCCTAATCTTCAAGACCCATTTTCAAGTTTTCAAACCTTCAAACTCCTTTAATGGTAGAATCTTCTCTACAACTCAAAATTACTTGAAATCTTGGATTTAGACTCAAAAAAACTAGAGAATACGAATCTAGTGTCAAAAATAACAAATCAAACACAACAAAAATTCAGATTTTTTTTAGATGATTTTTTTCATTTTTCATTTATTTATGAACCTAAGACCTAAGAATTGATGGAACAACTCTTAAAATCTAAGCTTTGATACCAAGATGATAACGATCTCAATCGAGTGACTAAAATTGATACCGGAAATACAAAATTCAACAATACAAAATAAAGATAGTGGAGAAATTAAGATGAGAATTAGAAGGAATTGAGATGAGAATAGAAGAAAGAAAGGCTAATTGAATCAACAATCAACCAAGGGAGAAGAGAACTCAATCAAATGCATGAGAAACCAAATTGAATCCACAAGATGATAACTCGATGATCACTTAAGCAAAGAAGATAACACAAGCAATTCGGGAATCCACCCTAATCACTCATTCTAAACTAATAATTAAAATTGAACTCAATCAATATCCTAACCTAAAATATCTAGTTTATTCAAGACAATTTAATCATCCAAAATCCCATTATGAAAATGGCTAAGGCAACTATTTATAGTTATTGTCTTTACACAAATAGCCTATTACAAAAATAGCCCAACAGTGATTGTTTTAGAAATAACCCACAAAGGCCCTTCTTGATTGCCCAAATGGCATCTTGATCGCCCATGACCTTGTATATTTGTTGCTCCATGGCTTCCTCCGGGATCCAAGCTATCATCCATATGTGAAAGCCCCTCCAATTATGCTCTAAGTTAACCGTGATCGTATTAAATCTTAGTGATTAGTTTAATTCCCTTAAGGAATTAGTGAGTCATTAGGGTGAACTCTCCTAATTGTTAGTTAACTTCTTTTGCTTAATTAATCAAAGTGTCACTCATTTGTGGAATTCATTTGGTTTCCTTCGTTGATTGAGTAGGGTTAGTTTCTTAGTTATTGAAATCAATTGAGAGGTGAGGGTATCAAGTCCCTTGTTGCCCATAATTTTAATTTCTAGTTGTTAATCCACATATCTTTTCCTTCTTTCTTTCTTGTTTTTTGTTTTTCCGTTATCATTTGGTATCAGGAGCTCGGTTAGATTTGTGGAAATCTAAGTCTTGGGAAATTGATATCTTCAAAATCCAAAAAAAAAACCGAATTTTTTTCTTGTTTGATTTCTTGTTTTTGACACTAGATTTTGGTTCCCTAGTGTTTTTTGAGTCTAGATTTCAAATTATATTCAATTTGGAGTTGTAGAAGTGAAGTTACCATTGAAAGACTTTGAAGCTTTGAAAACTTGTAAACTTGAAAAGTGAGTCTTTTGATTGGGGAGAAATTGGAGCTTAAAAAATTATTGGGGTTTGTTTTCTAAGTCGAGGAGAAGCTAATCCTAAAGTTTGAGCCAATTCCAAGTTGATTTGAAGGTGTTAGTGTTTAGTGTGTGTTCTTGGTGTTTTAGGTGTTTTTGATATTCATCAAATACATCTTGAAGAAGAAGAAGCCAAAAGGTACATTTGATCCAACTTTTCCAAGTCAAAGTGGTCAAAGATGTTTGTTTGGTCTACAAGTGGAATTTTAAAAAAAAATCCGAAGGACCAAATTTGCCCCTTAGAAAATATTTTGGGGGCTGAAATGCACACTTGCAAACTTGGACAGAATGCTTCAAATTTTGGGACGCCAAAATTTTTCCAAGTGTTGAAACTTTTAAGACCCCAAAATTTTTCCAAGTGTCCAAACTTCAAACTTCTTCTTCTACACTCATTTCTCTTCGATTTCTCAACTATTTAACACCTAATTAACATCTTTAATTACTTCTTAACTAGTTTTAAAATATCAAATCATCTCTTTGATTCTCCAAATTAAGCAACAACAAGTAGTTTCTCCTACTTTTTGTTACTTAATTCTTGAGTCCAAATTCTTTCGTGCTTCTTCCTCCTTCTTTTCTTGTCTTGTTTTGTTGATTAATTTCTTGATTCAAGTCCATTTAAGGTCTTTCAAGTCATCCTTCTTTCAAGAGTCACAAGAATCCACTCCTCCATAAAGGATAGGTGACCTTGAGTTGATTGAGTGGAGCTAGTTCACTACCAATTTTGAGATGACGCCATAGAAGATGAGTTGAGAGTTTACATACGAGTGATGTGAGGCTTTTTTCTACTAATATTATTTGTTGAGATTTTGTAGGTACAATGTCTAATCATTTTCCTTATAACCATGGAGGAAGGAGCTTGGTGAACAACATGGGGACAAATTTCAATGTGTCAAGGAGGGTGACCAATATGAATGAAAGGGTGGTTGAAACAAATGGGAGGTTTGGAGGTATAGAGGAAAGGGTGAAAAGGATGGATAGTATGATTGAAAGGAGGTTCCTTATGACAAGTCAAAGTGAAGAAACAAGAAGGACCTCGGGTCAAGAATCCAACCTATACTACCCCCAACCAAATTTGAACCAAACCTACCCTCAAACTACATTCCGAATGAACCCAAGCTATGATAGGCAAGTCACCCCATATCCAAATACACAACCATATCATCCACCACAAAGGAGTTCTTTTGTGGAAAATCAAAATAGAAGCCAAGCACCTCCACAAAATATATCACATGCATTTTTGCATCTACCTTATGTTCCAACCCAACAACACTACCCACAAGTACCCTACCAAGATATCTATTATCAAAACCCTCTTTATGATGAAATATGTGAAGAGGTTATCCCAAATGAATGGTGGGAAGGACCCGAAAGCTTTGGTATGAACCAAGGCATGAGATGTCAAGGAAAATGGGATAGTGGAGATAGGTATAGGAATGAAGGAGGAAGGTGTGAAGATCGAAGTGATCGATATGGTGGTCAAGGTGTTCCAAATCATGGGATGGGTGACAACATGATGAGTCTTCCAATGTTCCAAGATGGTAGTCAAGCTATTCAAGCTAACTACAACACAAAAGGGGAAGACCAAGCCTATGGAGGTAATCATGATATAACTCAATCTTCTCCTCCTTCTATCATTCGATGTTATAAGTGTCAAGGTGAAGGACATATTGCTAGAAATTGTCCACAAAAGAGGTCAAATGTTATCCTGAGTGATGGATCTTATGCTAAAAATGTGATAGAGTATGAGGTTGGGAATGGTTGTGATGAGCCTAAGGTTAGGCATGATGAAGCAACCTCAAATGTTGTTGATGAGCAATTGGAGAAGGATTTTAACTCTTCTTGTGATCTAAAGAGAGTCATGGGGGATCTTTATAAAGAGGAACTTGATCAAAGTGTGAACCTATTTCATGCAAGGTTCTAAAGGAGGATCCGAACAAAGTCCCTCATGAACAAAGGGTTGAAGGCCTAATAATGGAGCTACCTAGCAAGTCAACTCTTAAGAAGAAACATAAAGACCAAGTCTATGGGTCCAAAATGATGCATTGGACGGTAAGCTTTGGGAAACCAAGTGTGGTGCACAAGAATGCACACTCAAAGGCCCGTCTTCGAGGTATGTACCCTTCCCCTCTTATTCCAAGCAATCCTTGGAGTCTTGATGAAAATTTTCCTATGGTAGGTAGGTTTTGGAAATTGTATGACCTCATACCCTACCATGAGAGTGATGATATAGCTCCAATGTATTCATGGTTGGTTTTGAATATGCTTAAGTATTGTGAGTTTCATGTTTTGAATGCCAACCATAGTTATTGTTTGGGTAAGAATCCATGGTGCATTTGTGATGCCTGATTTATGTATTCTACTCCTTGTCACACTTATGTAGTTAGACAAGTTGAGGTGTTAGGATGGATTCTTAAAAGCATGACTCCATTTGCTTATCCATTCTTTGTGGGAGTTTGTTTGAGGAATAATAATGAAGTGTACTTGAAATGCTTAATCTCGTCCTCTTATGTTCCAAATTGTGAATGCCATCTTGTTAACATTCTTTCCTTAAAGTGTGTATTTGCAATTGAGAACCCTCGAGTGGATGCTAAGTTGCTTATTTATTTTTGGGAGAGTCCATGGATATTGAAAGCTCCTTGTCACCTTCATAGGGTTGGACAAGTTGAAGTTTCAAATGGAACTCTTGGAAGCATGTTTGGTTCTATGATAGGAGGGACCCCAACTCCTTGGGAGTATTATTTGGCATGGAGTGATTTGACTCCTAATAAATCCCTCGACTATTCTAGTAGCATGGCTTTGTTGGTGCACTTTCTTCCTTTGGAAAGTTGTCTTATAGAGAGGATTGTTTTGTGCTTAAAATGTCTCTTCTTATCTATCGGTGTCCTTATCTTTTGGCATGCCCTAGATGAGAATAGTGAGCTTAACACCTTTCTCTACTACCTTTTTGCTTATGATGATACCCGTAGTGGTGTGAGATTTATTTTGTATGGAGGTAAAGATATGTGGGTCTTTTACTTTTTTGACCCGAATGAACCCTTATGGGTGATTGCACCACTTTTGGTGTGGCCTACTTGCGAGACAATGAAACAATTGTGTCTTATGGCTCCAAAGTTAGATATGATACCATCTTTTGGAATTCTTGATGCCACAAAGACCTTTGTGTTTGCCTTGTCTCTTGATGTTTATCATAACCAAAACCTTTGCACCTTGTATGATGAGTTGCTTTTATTGGAAGAAAAGGATATTTGGTTATATCTCAAATTTGTGCCTCCTTGGCATGGTGATATTGTTGCTAACCCTTGTACTAACCCTCATGCTTTGAGGATGTTTTGGTTGTTGTCCTTCTCATGTGTCTTTAAGGTTTGGATTCGAGGACGAATTATTTTCAAGAAGGGGAGGATGATACTAGCATGGATAGCATAGTTGACATGAGCATGGATGGTATACATGACACATATGATGTTCGTGCAAACGGAAGCTTGTGAGTCCATGGGAGTGATGTGGATGAAGAAAAGAGGCCATTTGTGCAAGTGGCTAGGCTTTAAATTGAAGAATCTACAAAGAAGACAACCAAAAAAGGCCCTTGCCTCATTAAGGGCAATATTGTAAAAAGTCAATGTCTTCTTATTTCCTTAGTATAAGTAGTAGTTTTTCTTCATTTTTGAAGACTAGTTTTGGATGTTGAATATTGATATTCTAAATTTGTAATTGATATCTTAGTGATTAGTTTAATTCCCTTAAGGAATTAGTGAGTGATTAGGGTGAACTCTCCTAATTGTTAGTTAAATTCTTTTGCTTAATTAATCAAAGTGTCACCCATTTGTGAAATTCATTTGGTTTCCTTGGTTGATTGAGTAGTAGGGTTAATTTCTTAGTTATTGAAATCAATTGGGAGGTGAGGGTATCAAGTCCCTTGTTGCCCATAATTTCAATTTCTAGTTGTTAATCCACATATCTTTTCTTTCTTTCTTTCTTGTTTGTTGTTTTTCCGTTATCAGATAGGACGGTCCATGATACTAGCATGGATAGAATGGTTGACACGAGCATGGATGGTATAGATGACACGTACGATGTTCATACAAAGGAAAGCATACAATGTGTGGGTGGTCCATTAAAGTGAGGTGGAAGGAGGAATTCAAGAATTCCCAAAAGAAGGCAACCAAACAAGGCCCTTACTTCATTAAGGGCAAAACTGTAATAGCTAGTGTCTTCTTATTCCCTAGTATAAGTAGTAGCTTTTCTTCATTTTGGAAGACTAGTTTTTGCATATTGAAGATTGATACTCTAAAACTTGTAGTTGCTAGTGTAAGGCTTAGTGTAATTCCCTTAAGGAATTAGTGAGTGATTAGGGTGACTCTCTTGATTGTTAGTTTAACTTCTTTACTTAATTAATCGAAGGTCTCCCACTTGTGGATTTCATTTAGGTTTCCTTGATTAGTTGAGTTGAATTAGTATCTAGTTGTTGAAATCAATTGGGAGGTGAGGGTTTTAGCCCCTTGTTGCCCATAATTTCAATTCCTAGTTATTAATTCTCATATCTTTTCCTTCGTTTCTTCTTGTTTGTTGTATTTCCATTATCATTTGGTATCAGCATAGACAGCATAGTTGACACGAGCATGGATGGTATAGATGACACGTACGATGTTCATGCAAAGGAAAGCATACAATGTGTGGGTGGTCCATTAAAGTGAGGTGGAAGGAGGAATTCAAGAATTCCCAAAAGAAGGCAACCAAACAAGGCCCTTACTTCATTAAGGGTAAAACTGTAATAGCTAGTGTCTTCTTATTCCCTAGTATAAGTAGTAGCTTTTCTTCATTTGGAAGACTAGTTTTTGCATATTGAAGATTGATACTCTAAAACTTGTAGTTGCTAGTGTAAGGCTTAGTGTAATTCCCTTAGGAATTAGTGAGTGATTATAATGACTCTCTTGATTGTTAGTTTAACTTCTTTACTTAATTAATCGAAGGTCTCCCACTTGTGGATTTCATTTAGGTTTCCTTGATTAGTTGAGTTGAATTAGTATCTAGTTGTTGGAATCAATTGGGAGGTGAGGGTTTTAGCCACTTGTTGCCCATAATTTCAATTCCTAGTTATTAATTCTCATATCTTTTCCTTCGTTTCTTCTTGTTTGTTGTATTTCCGTTATCATTTAGTATCAGAGCTTGGTTTAGGTTTGTTTCCACAAATCTAAGTCTTGGGAATTTGATATCTTCAAAATCCAAAAAAAAAAAAAAATCCGAAAATTTTCTTGTTTGATTTCTTGTTTTTGACACTAGATTCTTGTTCCCTAGTGTTTTTTGAGTCTAGATTTCAAATTTCATGCGATTTGGAGTTGTAGAAGTGAAGTTGCCATTAAAAGGTTTTGAGCTTTTGAAGCTTTACAAACTTTGAAAGTGGGTCTATTGATTGAGGAGGAATTGGAGCTTAAAAACCATTGGGGTTTGTTCCTTACGTTAAGGGGAAGCTAATCCTAAAATTTGAGCCAATTCCGAGCTCATTTGAAGGTGTTGGTGTTTAGTGTGTGTTCTTGGTGTTCTAGGTGTTTTTGATATTCATCAAGAACATCTTGAAGAAGAAGAAGCCAAAGGGTACATTTGATCCAATTTTTTTCAAGTCAAAGTGGTCAAAGATGTTTGTTGGGTCCACAAGTGGAATTTAAAAAAAAAAAAAAAAATCCACGTGGACTGCCACGTCAGCAGCGCGTGTTGCCCAATTTCAGAGAGCAAAAATCTGCAGGTTCTATACTTAGTTTTTTTTAGGGGTCTCAAATTTTGGACCCCAAAATTTTTCTAAGTGTTGGAACTTTTAAGACCCCAATTTTTTTTTCTAAGTGTTGGAACTTCAAACTTCTTCTTCTACACTCATTTTTCTTAGATTTCTCAACTATTTAACAACTAATTAACATCTTTAATTACTTGTTAACTAGTTTTTAAACATCAAATCATCTCTTTGATTCTCCAAATTAAGCAACAACAAGTAGTTTCTCCTACTTTTGTTACTTAATTCTTGAGTCCGAATTCTTTCGTGCTTTTTCCTTCTTCTTTTCTTGTTTTGTTTCGTTGATTAATTTCTTGATTCAAGTCCGTTTAGAGTCTTTCAAGTCGTCCTTCTTTCAAGAGTCACAAGAATCTACTCCTCCATAAAGGATAGGTGACCTTGAGTTGATTGAGTGGAGCTAGTTTACTACCAATTTTGAGACGACGCCATAGAAGATGAGTTGAGAGTTTACATACGAGTGATGTGAGGCTTTTTTTCTACTAATATTGTTTGTTGAGTTTTTGTAGGTACAATGTCTAATCATTTTCCTTATAACCATGGAGGAAGGAGCTTGGTGAACAATATGGGGACGAATTTCAATGTGTCAAGGAGGGTGACCAATATGAATGAAAGGGTGGTTGAAACAAATGAGAGGTTTGGAGGTATAGAGGAAAGGGTAAAAAGGATGGATAGTATGAATGAAAGGAGGTTCCTTATGACAAGTCAAAGTGAAGAAACAAGAAGGACCTCGGGTCAAGAATTCAACCTATACTACCCCCAACCAAATTGGAACCAACACTACCCTCAAACTTCATTCCGAATGAACCCAAGCTATGATAGGCAAGTCACCCCACATCCAAATACACAACCATATCATCCACCACAAAGGAGTCCTTTTGTGGAAAACCAAGATAGAAGCCAAGCACCTCCACAAAATATATCACATGCATCCTTGCATGTACCTTATGTTCCAACCCAACAACACTACCCACAAGTACCCTACCAAGATATCTATTATCAAAACCCTCTTTATGATGAAATGTGTCAAGAGGTTAGCCCGAATGAATGGTGGGAAAGACCCGAAGGCTTTGGTATGAACCAAGGCATCATGAGATGTCAAGGAAAATGGGATAGTGGAGATAGGTATAGGAATGACGGAGGAAGGTGTGAAGATCGAAGTGATCGATATGGTGGTCAAGGTGTTCCAAATCATGGGATGGGTGACAACATGGCGAGTCTTCCAATGTTCCAAGATGGTAGTCAAGCTATTCAAACTAACTACAGCACAAAAGGGGAAGACCAAGCCTATGGAGGTAATCATGATATACCTCAATCTTCTTCTCCTTCTATCATTCGATGTTATAAGTGTCAAGGTGAAGGACATATTGCTAGAAATTGTCCACAAAAGTGGTCAAATGTTATCTTGTGTGATGAACCTTGTGCTAAAAATGTGATAGAGTATGAGGTTGGGAATGGTTTTGATGAACCTAAGGTTAGGCATGATGAAGCAACCTCAAATGTTGTTGATGAGAAATTGGAGAAGGATTTGAACTCTTCTTGTGATCTAAAGAGAATCATGGGGGATCTTTCTAAAGAGGAACTTGATCAAAGTGTGAACCTATTTCATGCAAGGTTCAAGATGATGGGTTGGGTATGTTCCTTGGTCATTGATGGTAGGAGTAGTACTAATGTGGTGAGTTGCACTATGGTTGATAGAATGAAGCTTCCTACACAAAGACACCCCAAGCCATACACACTTCAATGTCTCATTGAGAATTATGAAGTAGAGGTAACCAAACAAGTGGTCGTGAATTTTAGCTTTGGCAAGTATCGAGATGAGGTGTTATGTGATGTTTTGCCCATTCAATCTTGTCATATGTTGTTTGGTAGACCTTGGCTAGCCAGTAGGGATGTTCGATATCAAGTGGAGTTCAATAAATACTCATTTGTATTTGGAGGACGAAGGCATATTCTTGTACCTTTAACACCCTATCAAGTGAGTGAGGATTACAAGATAATGAGGGAGCTTCAGAAAGTAATTAAGAGAGAGGAACTTGAAAAGGAGAAGAAAGAATTGGCTCAAGAAGGAAAGTTGTATGAGATTGATGAGCCAATAAGTGACTTAAAAGAGGTGCACAAGGAGCACTTAATTTTGGGACTTGCCAATACCAATCCCCTGTTACCTACTAACCATGGTGCTAGCATTTTGCCTAGTACCATCCCTTCTCTTTTGCAGGTTCATGGACAAATATTTCTAACGGAGGATCCGAACAAGGTCCCTCATGAACAAAGGGTTGAAGGCCTAATAATAGAGCTACCTAGAAAGTCAACTCTTAAGAAGAAACACAAAGACCAAGTCTATGGGTCCAAAATGATGCATTGGAGGGAAAGCTTTGGGAAACCAAGTGTGGTGCAC
Source organism: Jaltomata sinuosa (assembly GCA_003996215.1). Classification (NCBI taxonomy): domain Eukaryota; kingdom Viridiplantae; phylum Streptophyta; class Magnoliopsida; order Solanales; family Solanaceae; genus Jaltomata; species Jaltomata sinuosa. The sequence goes on from QJPP01003481.1 coordinate 104,234, forward strand.
AAGAATGCAGACTCAAAAGCCCGTCTTCAAGGTATGTACCCTTCCCCCCTTATTCCAAGCAATCCTTGGAGTCATGATGACACTTTTCCTATGGTAGGTAGGTTTTGGAAATTGTATGACCTCATACCCTACCATGAGAGTGATGATATAGCTCCAATGTATTCATGGTTGGTTTTGGATATGCTTAAGTTATGTGTGTTTCATGTTTTGAATGCCAACCATAGTTATTGTTTGGGAAAGAATCCATGGTGCATTCGTGATGCCCGATTTATGTATTCTACTCCTTGTCATACTTATGTGGTTAGACAAGTTGAGGTGTTAGGATGGATTCTTAAAAGCATGACTCCATTTGTTTATCCATTCTTTGTGGGAGTTTGTTTGAGGAATAATAATGAAGTGTACTTTAAATGCTTAATCTCGTCCTCTTATGTTCCAAATTGTGAATGCCATCTTGTTAACATTCTTTTCTTAAAGTGTGTCTTTGCAATTGAGAACCCTCGAGTGGATGCTAAGTTGCTTATTTATTTTTGGGAGAGTCCATGGATATTGAAAGCTCATTGTCACCTTCATAGGGTTGGACAAGTTGAAGTTTCAAATGGAACTTTTGGAAGCATGTTTGGTTCTATGATAGGAGGGACCCCAACTCCTTGGGAGTATTATTTGGCATGGAGTGATTTGCCTCCTAATAAATCCCTCGACTATTCTAGTAGCATGGCTTTGTTGGTGCACTTTCTTCCTTTGGAAAGTTGTCTTATAGAGAGGATTGTTTTGTGCTTAAAATGTCTCTTCTTATCTATCAGTGTCCTTATCTTTTGGCATGCCCTAGATGAGAATAGTGAGCTTAACACCTTTCTCTACTACCTATTTGCTTATGATGATACCCGTAGTGGTGTGATATTTATTTTGTATGGAGGTAAAGATATGTGGGTCTTTTACTTTTTTGACCCGAATGAACCCTTATGGGTGATTGCACCACTTTTGGTGTGGCCTACTTGTGAGATAATGAAACAATTGTGTCTTATGGCTCCAAAGTTAGATATGATACTTGATGCTACAAAGACCTTTGTGTTTGCCTTGTCTCTTGATGTTTATCATAACCAAAACCTTTGCACCTTGTATGATGAGTTTCTTTTATTGGAAGAAAAGGAAATTTGGTTATATCTCAAATTTGTGCCTCCTTGGCATGGTGATATTGTTGCTAACCCTTGTACTAACCCTCATGCTTTGAGGATGTTTTGGTTGTTGTCCTTCTCATGTGTCTTTAAGGTTTGGATTCGAGGACGAATCATTTTCAAGAAGGGGAGAATGATACTAGCATGGATAGCATGGTTGACACGAGCATGGATGGTATAGATGACACGTACGATGTTCATGCAAAGGAAAGCATACAATGTGTGGGTGGTCCATTAAAGTGAGGTGGAAGGAGGAATTCAAGAATTCCCAAAAGAAGGCAACCAAACAAGGCCCTTACTTTATTAAGGGCAAAACTGTAATAGCTAGTGTCTTCTTATTCCCTAGTATAAGTAGTAGCTTTTCTTCATTTTGGAAGACTAGTTTTTGCATATTGAAGATTGATACTCTAAAACTTGTAGTTGCTAGTGTAAGGCTTAGTGTAATTCCCTTAAGGAATTAGTGAGTGATTAGGGTGACTCTCTTGATTGTTAGTTTAACTTCTTTACTTAATTAATCGAAGGTCTCCCACTTGTGGATTTCATTTAGGTTTCCTTGATTAGTTGAGTTGAATTAGTATCTAGTTGTTGGAATCAATTGGGAGGTGAGGGTTTTAGCCCCTTGTTGCCCATAATTTTAATTCCTAGTTATTAATTCTCATATCTTTTCCTTCGTTTCTTCTTGTTTGTTGTATTTCCGTTATCAGTCCATCCTTCTGAACAACGTCCTATCATTTGACCCATGGATCCTGGGGCTAGAACTAGGGTCCTCTGATTCTGGGAAATTATGACTCCTCAGGACAGACCGTTCTTCTGAACGACGGCCCATCAAAGGACTCATGGTTTCTGAAGACAGAGTTAAGGGTTTACTGGAATTGGGACTACGGTTTGGATGACGGACCTTTCTTCTGAATGATGGTACATTGCCTGAACCGTGGTCCTTGGGGAAGAACTGATGGGCTATTGTTTCAGGGATTATGGTTTCAAATGATGGACCGTTCTTCTGAATGGCGGTCCGTGGTTTGAACCGTGATTCCTGGGAACTTGAACTTTTCTAAAAATTTTATTTTCTACAGGTTTTTTGAGCTTAGTCTGGGCTTGAAAGTTTTGGGGTGTTACAATATCTTCCTCTTGGGATCATTCATCCTCGAATGAAGACTGAACAAGCTGAGTTTGGAGGGAAAGAGCTGAAGTCCCTACCAACTGAGTACTAGAAACTGATACCTGACTGAACTGAGTTCCATGAACATGCACATAAGCTGAAATGCAAGGAAAGCTGATGGAACAAAGTACTTGATACTGAATTACACTAGAGTAAACTGAGAGACTGAAGAGGAATTGTCACCTCAAGCTGAAACTGAGTCGGAGGGAAAGAGGTGAGGGTACTTGGACATCATGGCTGCTTCTGCTTCCCAAGTAGCTCCCTCTACGGACTGGTTCCTCCATAAAACTTTGACTGAAGCGACTTCCTTATTTCTCAACCTATGAACTTGACGGTCAAGAATCTCAACTGGAACCTCCTTATAGGTGAGGCTATCCTTCACAGCTACACTTTCTAAGGGGACAATCGATGTCGGATCACCCACACACTTCTTCAGCAAGGAAATATGAAAGACTGGGTGAACAGCTGCTAATTCTGCTGGCAACTCTAACTCATAAGCCACACTACCAACCTTTTTCAAGATCTTGTAGGGGCCTACATATCTAGGACGGAGCTTCCCTTTCTTGTTGAATCTCATCACACCCTTCATGGGTGACACTTTCAGGAAAACTCAATTATCACTTTCGAACTCTAAGTCTCTTCTCCTAACATCTGCATAGGATTTCTGATGACTCTGAGCTATCTTAAGCCTGTCTCTGATGAGCTGAACTTTTTCCATAGCCTCATGAACCGAATTTGGTCCAATCAAGGCTATTTCACCTACTTCAAACCAACCAACAGGTGATCTATATCTGCGCCCATATAGAGCCTCGTATGGGGCGATCTGAATGCTGGAATGGTAGCTGTTATTGTAGGCAAACTCTATGAGAGATAGGTGCTCATCCTAACTACCTTTGAAATCAATCACGCAAGCTCTCAACTACCTCTAAAGTCTGAATGATATGCTCTACCTGACCATCCGTCTATGGGTGAAATGATGTGCTGAGCTTTACCTGAGTGCCAAGACCTTTCTGGAATAACTTTCAGAAGTGAGATGTAAACTGAGGGCCTCTATCTGAGATGATAGACAAAGGAACTTCATGCAACTTGACTATCTCACTTATGTAGAGCTTGGCATAATCTTCTGCTGAATCTGTAGTCTTGATTGCTAAAAAATGAGCTGACTTGGTAATTATGTCCACTATTACCCAAATGGAATCGTGCTGCCTACGAGTACGGGGTAGACCCATTATGAAATCCATGTTAACCACTTCCCACTTCCAAGTAGTAATGCTAATCTCCTGAGTCACCCCTCCCAGTTTCTGATGTTCTACCTTTACCTACAGACAATTGGGACACTTGGCCATGAAATTTGTGATGTCCCTCTTCATGCCATTCCACCAATAGACTTCCCGTAGATCACAGTACATCTTAGTGGCACCTGGATGAATGGAATATCTGGAACTATGGGCTTCTGCAAGGATTTTCTACTTTAACTCACCCATATTTTGAACACACAAGTGACTCTGGTAGTGAAGTACACCATCTCCCCCTTGGGAGAAAACCTCTACTCTCTGTTGATGAATTGCACCCTTCAACTGAAGCAATATAGGGTCACTATCTTGTTTCTTCTTAACCTCTACTGCTAGGGAAGATTCTGCTCCATTTTGAACTATCACACCACCTTCTAACGTGTCCATAAGGCAAACCCCTAAGCGAGCCAGCCGATGAACATCTTTGGCTAGTTCTCTCTTTTCTTCCTCAACATAAGACACACTACCCATAGACAGTCTGCTGAGGGCATCAGCCACTACATTGGCCTTACTCGGGTGGTAGAGCACATTAATGTCATAATCTTTGAGGAACTCAAGCCATCTCCTCTAACGAAGGTTCAACTCTCTCTGGGTGAACACATACTGGAGGCTCTTATGGTCTGTGAACACGTCAACATAGACACCATTTTAGTGCCTCCAAATCTTTAGGGCAAACACCACCGCTGCAAGCTCGAGGTCATGAGTCTGGTAATTCTTCTCATGGACCTTAAGCTGTCTGGAGGCATAAGCTATGACCTTACCCTGCTGCATTAAGACACAGCCCAGGCCGACTCTAGATGCATCACAATAAACCACATAACCATTTGAACCCTCTGGTAGAATCAAGACAAGATCTGTAGTCAACCTGGTCTTCAGTTCTAAGAAACTCTGCTCACACTCATTTGACCACTGAAACTTGGCCCTTTTCTAGGTCAACTTGGTCAATGGGGCAGCTATGGATGAAAATCCTTCGATAAATTTTTGGTAATAACCAGTTAAACCCAAGAAACTTCTGATGTCGGTCGGAGAGGTGGGTCTGGACCAGTGCTTTACTACCTCGATCTTCTGGGAATTAACACGAATCCCTTCTTTGGACTGACTATAACTAGAATTCACACTTGCTGAACTTAGCGAATAGCTGGCGATCCTTGAGAGTTTGCAGAACAACCCTCAGATGAGTCGCATGCTCCTCTTCATTTCTAGAGTAAACGAGGATATCATCAATAAAGACAATGCCGAACAAGTACAAATACTATTTGAACACCATGTTCATTAAGTCCATGAAAGCTGCAGGAGCATTGGTTAGTCCAAAAGACATAAAAAATTCATAGTGACCATACAGAGTTCTGAAGGCTGTCTTTGAGATGTCACTATTTCTAACTCTGAGCTGATGATAACCGGATTTGAGGTCTATCTTAGAGAAATAACTGGCACTCTGAAGCTGGTCGAATAAGTCATCAATCCTGGGGATAGGATATTTGTTCTTGATTGGGACTTTATTCAACTGACGGTAGTCTATGCACATCCTGAGAGAACCATCTTTCTTATGCATGAACAATACTAGAGCACCCCATGTTGAGATGCTGGGTCTGATGAAGCCTTTGTCTAAAAGGTCCTTCAACTGTTCTTTCAATTCCTTGAACTCAGCTAGAGCCATTCTGTAAGAAGGAATTGAGATAGGCTGGGTATCTGGAAGGAGATCAATTCTAAAGTTGATTTCCCTTTCTGGAGGGACTCCAGGAAGATCTTCTAGAAAAACTTCTGGAAACTCACTGACTACTGGAACTGACTCAAGAGATGGGGTTTCGGAGTTTGAATCCTTAACCTGAACTAGATGATAAATATACCCTTTGGAAATCATCTTTCTGGCCTTAAGGTAGGAAATGAAATAGCCTACAGGCACTGAGTTACTACTATTCCACTCTAGGACTGGCTCATTAGGAAATTGAAAATGAACGATCCTAGTTCTGCAATTGACTGAGGCATAATAGGAATGTAACCAATCCATGCCTAGAATGATATCGAAATCTACCATTTCTAACTCTACAAGATCTGCTGAGGTGACTTTCTGGGAAACTGTGACTGGGCAATTTCTATATACCCATCTAGCTATAACTGGGACACCAATTAGAGTAGAGACTGAGACGGGTTCTAGAAGAGTTTCTGGACTGACATCAAAGTTTACTGCTATATATGGAGTAATGAAAGAAAGCATAGCTCTTGGATCTAACAATGCATAAACATTGGAATTAAAGACTCGTAACATACCCATGACCACATCGGGAGAATCTTCCTAGTCCTGATGACCCTGAAGTGCATACAACCTATTCTGGTGCTGACCGCCACCCATACCGGATGAGGCACCCTACTGAGTAGGGCGACCTACGGGAGCTGCTGTAGAACTGGTCTGAGTCTGAGGGCGAACATCCTTACCCTTCTGAGAAGCTGTGGGATAATCCCTCATCATATGGCCTGGCTTACCACATCCAAAGCAATTTTCACTGCCTGCCATGCACTCACCTTGGTGGTTCTTACCACACTTCTTACACATTGGATTAGTGCACCCACTAGTAACCGAACCTTGGGACTTGGAGCCAGACGCTCTACCCCGTTGGTCCTTCCTGAACTTAGGCACTGGGGCACTAGCAGAAGATGGAGCTGGTGCTGAAATTTTCTGTCAATACTGAGAGTGATTCCCACCCTTTGGCCTCTGCTGAAAGTGGCTATACTCATCTGTCCTAGCCCTCTTAGCATCACCTCCCCTTTCCTTGATCTTTTCCTCCCGAGTCTGTTGAGCATAAATAACTAACCTGGAGAAGTCCATTTCCTTCACAAGCATGGTCGTCTTACATTTCTTGACCACATCGTCTGACACACCCGACATGAACTTGCTCATACGAGCTCGGGAGTTATTGCTGGAGCATACTTGGATAACTGTGTGAACTTCAGAGTGTAGTCCTATACACTCATGTCATCCTACCTCAAGTTGATGAATTCCTGAACCTTAGCTTCCCTGAGCACTAGTGGAAATAATCTGTCCAGGAAAGCAGTCCTGAACATATCCCAAGTCACTGGTCCTGCATTGGTACAACGGGATTCCTTCCACTGCTGGTACTAAGTGTAGGCCACTCCCTTTAGCTGATAAGTGGTCAAGTCTACACCCTCAACTAAAGTAACACCCATAATGTCAGTGACCTTCTGGATGTCCTCAAGGAACTCTTGGGGATCCTCTTCTGACTTGGACCCATGAAACTCTGGAGGGTTCATCCGAGTGAAGTCCCAGATTCTGGCTGCAACAGCATTGACTTGAGGTGGAGTTGGTGCGGCAGCTTGCTGGTTGACCTGAGCGGTCATGGCTTGAGCGAGCACTTGGAAGGCAGCCCTGAATTCTGCATGTGTAACCTGCTCATTTAAGGGGTCTGCTGGGGTTGCTGGCTGGTTTCTAGCTTTAGCTCTTCTTGGAGGCATTTTTCTGAAATACGAAGAGCACGAGTTAGAATAGAGAGAGATCAATTAGAGTTCACACTCTATAGCCAAGCTGGAAAAGAAAGAAGGGAAGTTATTCTTAATAACGTCTCATAGCCCCTTCTCCATAAGTGTGGCGCGCTTCACACCCATGAAGAAGACTCTACTTGACGCGGCTTTCAGACATCCTAGGACACTTGAACCTTATGCTCTGATACCAAGTTTGTCATGCCCCGAGGCTACCTCTAGACGCGACACGGTGCTTAGTGTCATGAGTGACCCTAAGCTAACCCATGGCATGGCATATCTAAGTAAAACCAGTTTAAAGATATGTACTATGAGGAAAACTAAGCAATTAAATATCTGAAAGTGGGAAGAACCCAAATGAAATTTGAATATAAAAATCTGGTTGAGTACTGACTGAATGACAATACTAAAAGTGCTGAATCTAGTCTATGTCTGAAAGCCATCTAACTGAATAGGAGTTGCTGGGTCATGCCCCCAGCTAACTCTAGCAAAACTGAAAACTGAAGATAAATACTGAAATAAAGGCATTGTCCCCGAACTATTGGGGACTCACCACTGAGCTGCTGAGTTCGGACCAGGGGTCAAGTTAGGCGTAATCTGGATGCTGAGTGCCTAAACCTACATTATTTACAAAAGTATGCATCAGTACTTTGAATATACTGAGCATGCAAGATACAAGATGGACTGAACATATATATATATATATATATATATATATATATATATATATATATATAAAACTGAAGAAAAGAATAAACATGTTGAACGTAACTGAGAGTTGTACTGAATGCAGTGACCAAGTATAAATCATGAAATAACATGTTGATCTGAATACTGAACATGAGTAATGAATACAAGGTCAATGCACATGAATTTGACTGTGGGAGATACTACTAACCGACATACCCCAAGATGAGTTAACTATGGGGACAACCTGTAACCTTAGATGGAAGGGTGTTCATACCTTGCCAAGGGTACAAACGAGTCTGACGTGGATCCACTGCTGATGTCCACAAGGGACAAGGAGGTACAACCTAGTCTGACAGCTGACTCCTTCAAACCTGTGGTGTCGCCGTAGTTCTGGGACTTGAGGATTTCTACTAAGAGTCATAGCCTAAGATAACAGCTAAGCCCTCATCCCTAGTCCGCTCGGTACTAAGTCTACTCCCAACTGAATATAAGCGAGCATGCAACTATAACACTGGATAGCTCAAAATACAAATATAATCTGAGAATGCACACAATCAAGCTGTAGGATATGACATTCAAATTCTGAAATCTGATCATCTGACTGAGTCTGCCTAACATGTATAATCTATGGAGTACTGAAAATTACAACAAGTTAGGGTTTTGAACTCTGTATATGAACTATACTGATTCTCTAAGAAACATGGACTAAGCATTATATAATTCCATAACATCTGAATAGCAAGAATTCTCTAAGGTCTATGAACCCTAGGTTTTTAGCATTTATGGAGAACTAAAGGGATTTGACTGAGTGATAGCGACCTAATGGGTGAAAGGAACCCACTAGTAAAATCCCACATATCTATATGAAGATTCTACGGTTGAACCTTTGGATTCTGAGAGGAACTTGGAGAAAACCCTTTTTGCCTTGTTCTTGAGAGAGAGCGTTCTATTCTTGAGAGATTTGCTAAGTATGAGTGATTTAGGAGTAATGAGGGATAAATAGAGTTAAAAACCCTTTAATTACCCCCAAAACAACATAGGGTCGAAATTAAAATAATTGAGAAAAGACTGGACTGCCCCTGGGAAAGTTTAAAAGAATCTGCAAAAAATCACGCTCAGGGACTATGGCTTGGTTGACAGACCATCCTTTTGAATGACGGACCATCAACTGGAGCCGTGGTTCTGCCTGTGCATTTTAGGGTCTCTGGTCCTAGGAACCACGATTTGACAAGATGGTCCGTCCTTCTAAACAACGGCCTGTCATTTGACCTATAGTTCCTGGGGCTGGAACTGGGGTCCTCTGATTCTGGGAAATTACGACTCCTCAGGATGGACTGTACCACATGGACTCTTCAACAAACAACATATAGAATTGGCATCCCAAACTCAGGGGCCATGCAAGTTAGGCACATTGGCATCAAACAAAGATGTAAGATGCGAGACATTAACATGTTAATGATAGGTCATATAAGCATCCATTCTTAGGAGTCTACCTACCACAAAATAAATGTCATCATGTCTCCAAGGATTACTTGGAGTCAAAGGAAATGGGTACATACCTTGGGTTTAAGGAGCTAACTTGGCTTGCTTGTGTCCAATCCTTGGCTTGTAAGGCATTCCCATCTCAAGAATCATCTTGGACTAATAGGATTGGTCCTTTCTTTGATCTCTCAAGTTGGAACCCTTAGAGTTGGATCCCATAATACTTTTCATTCCACCCTTATGAGACAAACTTGGAGGAACCTCATTTGAAAGTAATCCTTTATGAACTTGCAAAAGAGAAGAATTGGTACTAGGTAAAATGCTAGTACCTTGGTTAGTGTGAAATACAATATCCATGTTGATGAGTCCCACTAAAGAGTGTTCCTCATCTATGCCTTTCAAGCATTTACTTGGCTCCTCATTCACAAACAAGTCATCCTCCTCATTAGTCAAGTCCTTCTCCTTATGCATAAGCAACACTTCTCTCTCATTCTTTTCAATTCCTTCCCTTCGAATCACTTCCCAAAGTTCTTTCATTATTCCATAATCCTTACTTATATGATAGGGTGTCAAGGGTGCAAGTGTAAGCTTTTGCCCTCAAAATACAAATGAGTACTTGTTAGACCTCCAATGATGTTGCACATACCTATCTAATTGCCATGGTCTACCAAGCAACATATGACATGCTAGCATGGACACAATATCACATAGAATCTCATCTAGATACTTGCCAATGCTAAATTTTATGGTTGCTTGCTTGGTCACCTTCATCTCACCATTTTCATTAAGCCATTGTAACTTGTAGGGGAAAGGATGCTTCTTACTAGGAAGTTGCATTCATTCAACTAAAGTTTCACTCATAACATTTGTACAACTTCCACTGTCAATGATAAGAGCACATAACTTATATATGATCTTGCAACGGGCATGGAACAAGTTCTTCCTTAGCAAGGCCCCCCATGATTCATCTCACGATGCATGATAAGTTCACATTAACTTGTAAAGGCTCAATATCAATATCCAAGGCTTCTTCCTCTTGCCTAACCTGAGGCTTACCATCTTCACATTCTAGAGGCTCTCCTCTTCTCAAGAGATAAGCAAAATTCACATTTTCCTCCAACTTATCTTCACCACAAACCAATGGTTCTTCTTTATTAAGCTCATCATTCTTTCTTTACCCTCACACTCCTCCTTATCATCTGTATAATATCCATCAAGAAAAGCCACCTATTTGATACAATCATGGTTAGCTTGGAGCATATTAGGAGGGGCTTTTATATATGGATGATAGCTTGGAGCCCGGAGAAAGCCATGGAGCAACAAATGTACAAGGCCATGGGCGATCAAGATGTCATTTGGGCAATCAAGAAGGGCCCTTATGGGTTATTTCGAAAATAGTCACTTTTGGGCTATTTTTGTAATAGGCTATTTGTGTAAAGGCAATAACTATAAATAGTTGCCTTAGCCATTTTCATACTTAGATTATTGATGATTGAATTGTCTTGAATAGACTTGATATTTTAGGTTAGGATATTGATTGGGTTCAATTCCAATTATTAGTTTAGAATGAGTGATTAGGGTGGATTCCCGAATTGCTTGTGTTATCTTCTTTGCTTAATTGATCATCGAGTTATCATCTTGTGGATTCAATTTGGTTTCTCATGCATTTGATTGAGTTCTCTTCTCCCTTGGTTGATTGTTGATTCAATTAGCCTTTCTTTCTTCTATTCTCATCTCAATTTCTTCTAATTCTCATCTTAATTTCTCCACTATCTTTATTTTGTGTTGTTGAATTCCGTGTTTTCAATATCGATTTTAGTCACTTGATTGAGATCGTTATCATCTTGGTATCAGAGCTTAGGTCTTAAGAGTTGTTCCATCAATTCTTAGGTCTTAGGTTCACAAAAAAAAAAAATGAAATTTTTTCTTGTTTGATTTCTTGTTTTTGACACTAGATTCTTGTTCCCTGGTGTTTTTTGAGTCTATATTTCAAATTATATTCAATTTGGAGTTGTAGAAGTGAAGTTGTCATTGAAGAACTTTGAAGCTTTGAAAACTTGCAAACTTGAAAAGTGGGTCTTTTGATTGGGGAGAAATTGGAGCTTAAAAACTATTGGGGTTGTTCCCTAAGTCGAGGGGAAGCTAATCCTAAAGTTTGAGCCAATTCTGAGTTGATTTGAAGGTGTTGGTGTTTAGTGTGTGTTCTTGGTGTTCTAGGTGTTTTTGATATTCATCAAGAACATCTTGAAAAAGAAGAAGCCAAAAGGTACATTTGATCCAACTTTTCCAAGTTAAAGTGGTCAAAGATGTTTGTTGGGCCCACAAGTGGAATTTAAAAAAAAAAAAAATCGAAGGACCAAATTTGCCCCATAGAAAATGTTTTGGGGGCTGAAATGCACACTTGCAAACTTGGACAGAATGCTTCAAATTTTGGAACCCCAAAATTTTTCTAAGTGTTGGAACTTTTAAGACCCCAAAATTTTTCCAAGTGTCCAAACTTCAAACTCCTTCTTCTACACTCATTTCTCTTTGATTTCTCAACTATTTAACACCTAATTAACATCTTTAATTACTTGTTAACTAGTTTTAAAACATCAAATCATCTCTTTGATTCTCCAAATTAAGCAACAACAAGTAGTTTCTCCTACTTTTGTTACTTAATTCTTGAGTCCAAATTCTTTCGTGCTTCTTCTTCCTTCTTTTCTTGTCTTGTTTCGTTGATTAATTTCTTGATTCAAGTCCGTTTAGAGTCTTTCAAGTCGTCCTTCTTTCAAGAGTCACAAGGATCCATTCCTCCACAAGGTTAGATAACCTTGAATTGATTGAGCAAAACTAGTAACACTATCAATTTGGAAAAGAAGCCATAGTAGGTGAGTTGAGAGCTTACATAATGAGTGGCGTGAAGATTTTATTACTAACTTGTTTGCTAGTTTTGTAGGTACAAAAGGAGGTATAAGGAAGGATGTCATCCATAGCCTCGGAATCTTTTGAAGGGGAATCTTATGAAGGCTATGATTGTGATCATGAGTTATATGATTGTGAGAACTTCTACTTCGAAAATGAATGTGAAATGAATGGGGCTTATGGCTCTTATGATGAACATGAAGGAGTAGAAGTATCTTATTGTAAATCCGATAGTGAAGATGAAGAGTATGGGGATTCTCATATTACACACCATGGTGATGAAGACGATGTGAGGTACGATGCTTTCTCCCATATTTCTTATGAATCATTTGAGGAAGATTGTGATAGAAGGGGATATTGTGAAGATGAATTACCATCCTTGTCTTGTGCTACTTCCTATCCTAGTCGAGGGGGTATAGATGTGTGGGTTCAACCAATTCGAAGACGTTGTGTGAACCATAGGAGAAGAACATCCTCTACTTCTTGGAATGCAAGAACCTATACTTCTTATTCTCCTTATAATGTGACTTGTTCTCCTTATGGTAATGATGTTGGAGGTAGAATTGAAGGATCAATAAGCCATGAAAGTAGAGTGAAATCAAATGAGCCCCTTCCGGTGAGGGATCTTGAATCTTTAAGAATTAAAGAATTAGGGGATGCCATACAAAGAGGAGTTGACAAGGTCATTCGATGGGTTGCCAATCTTAATCCCGAGGAGTTACAAAAGATGTTGAAGAAAACTACTCCTCATGAAGATGAACCCACTAAGGAGTTGAACATGGAAGTCAAAACATCCACACCTTGTGCACCAAAGTGGAAGCTTGAAGTGAAGGGATCATCTAACCCTTCACAAGGGATACTTGGCGCTTGTCCGAACTCCAATGAAATTGAGAGACAAAAGATTGAGAGGAGTAAGGGTGTGATAAGTGGCAACTCTAGAGTGGAAAAAAAGAGAGGTTGTGTGGAGTGATGTGAGAGGGTTGTCACAACCTTATACTAACTTTTGTACCCTCTCTTCTTTTTCTAGTTGTCTTAATTCTTGTGCAGGTATTCTTGGAAGCAAACCTATTGTGGAACCTCAAAATGTGGAACATCATGAGATGGTTGAAAGATTTCAAAGGAAGCAATTGTGCTCAAGTGTTTGTAACCAAGGTGAAGGCAATTCTTCCTATGAGCTACAAGGTAACAAAGCTAACTCTTGCACTTTATTGAACTTGGAAGATCATTGTGTGGTTAGTGGACAATTGAGTGTAAGTGATAGCTTGTATATGTGTGAGCTTAAAGAGCCTTTACCTTGTGATGATCTTGATGACACCTTGTTGCATGATGATGATGCCATTGTTGTGAGTGCCCAAACACTAGTTGATCCTATAGATGACTTGATTGATTCTTCTAGTAAGATCGATTTGAGTCCATCTAGTGTTAGCACTTGTGACTTGAGTGAAAATGTATTGTCATGTAATGGGGGTAGTCAAATGCTAATTGGCTATAATGATGGTAATCATGTGTGTGATTCTGTTGAGCTTGATATGCTACCAACTAGTCTTTATTGTGGTATTGACCAACTTGCTTGTAATGATGACCTACTAATTGAGGAGTTGTGTGATGTGATAAATGAACCTCAATTTAGTAATGGTAATGATATAGCTGGTCATGTAGTTAGTCATGTAGGATCTTTACTTAGAGGTGATGATTCCTTGGGTGTTGATTCTATTTCTAATTTTTGTCATAAGGATCTTGAGGTGGAGTATGAACTTAGGGATAATCCCTTATTCAATGATGACATGACTAATATGAATGATGAAGATAGTGGTGTATCTTATAATGTTGGAAGTGTAGCCACCCTTGAAGGCTACCAATTGTTTGAAAATCCACTATGGTATGATGACACACTTTCCAAAGATGAAGCTCTCTTCTTGAAAGATGATAGTACGTCTATTGGAGGGGTTAGTGGTCAAAAGAAAAGGGGTGTATGTTCTCTAATGACCTCTTCATTCTTGTGTGACCCCATTCTTGAGCAAGGCCTTAATGCTTGTGGATCAAAGGGTGATTCTATATGTGGGAACACCTTGAATGAAGTTCATTTAAGTAACACCTTTCTCTACTACCTCTTTGCATATGATGATGTCCATGTACGTATGGAATTTGTTTTATATAGAGGTAGGGGTTTCTTGGGTTGGTCCATTTGTTGTTGTGACCAAACTATGTGGGTCTTTCATATCTTTGACCCCGGTAAATCCTCATGGGTGTTTGAACCCTCTTTATTCAATGATATTTCTCACAGTCGAATCCTTTGTATGCTCTACAATGCATTGATCTTATTTGATACAAAGGATAGTTGGTTGTATTTCAAGTATGTGCCTCCTTGGCAAGTTGGTATGGTTGGTAACCCATGTGCTAACCCTCATGCTATGAGGATATGTTTGTTGTTTGTCCTTCTCATATTTTTGCAAGGTTCGGATTCGAGGACGAATCCTTTTGAAGAAGGGGAGGATGATACAATCATGGTTAGCTTGGAGCATATTAGGAGGGGCTTTTATATATGGATGATAGCTTGGAGCCCGGAGAAAGCCATGGAGCAACAAATGTACAAGGCCATGGGCGATCAAGATGTCATTTGGGCAATCAAGAAGGGCCCTTATGGGTTATTTCGAAAATAGTCACTTTTGGGCTATTTTTGTAATAGGCTATTTGTGTAAAGGCAATAACTATAAATAGTTGCCTTAGCCATTTTCATACTTAGATTATTGATGATTGAATTGTCTTGAATAGACTTGATATTTTAGGTTAGGATATTGATTGGGTTCAATTCCAATTATTAGTTTAGAATGAGTGATTAGGGTGGATTCCCGAATTGCTTGTGTTATCTTCTTTGCTTAATTGATCATCGAGTTATCATCTTGTGGATTCAATTTGGTTTCTCATGCATTTGATTGAGTTCTATTCTCCCTTGGTTGATTGTTGATTCAATTAGCCTTTCTTTCTTCTATTCTCATCTCAATTTCTTCTAATTCTCATCTTAATTTCTCCACTATCTTTATTTTGTATTGTTGAACTCCGTGTTTTCGATAACGATTTTAGTCACTCGATTAAAATCGTTATCACTATTAGGATACTCATTTGCATTGGTCCTCTACCTTGACATCTAAAGCATTGAATGGTAGAAGGATGAGGAATGTTAGATTTACCAAGATTACCTCCTTTAGCTTTGTCATCCCCTTTCACCTTGTAGTTGGCTTTAGCTTGAGTAGCTTGACCACTACCTTTGAATTGCTTTGAATTGCTCTTGGATAGATGATGACTTCCACTTATCTTCACTCTTTCTCCATGATGAAGTTGAAGTATTCTTGGCCTTGTATGCTTTCTCTTCTTTCAAGTCCATTTCAACCTTAGAGGCATCATGAAAATCCTCTTCTAGACTTGCATAGTGTTGAAGTCTCATAGGTTTTGAGATGTCATTTCTCAAGTTGCTAATAAATCAGATCACCATGTTTAGTATAGGCTGATCAACCTTGGACTTCATTCTCATCCTAATATTCTTCAAAACTTTTAGCATCTTGTCGAAGCATGTACACCTTCTTAAGAACTTCTTGATTATAAGTAGGTGAAACATACCTCACCTCCATTAGAGCTAGCAACTCTTTCCATGTAGGCAAATCATGAAGGAGATCTCAGGCTCGTTCTCACACTTTATACTCCCACCATATGGATGCATACCCTTCAAATTGAGTAATGGCATATTTGGCTTTGAAGGCATCCGAAATGTTGTTGGTGAGGAAGATCCTTTCACTTTGTAACCTAAATTCAAGGAATTCTTCCAGATCACTACTACCTTATAACGTTGGAAGAGTAACCATGATGGTATTCAATCCCCTTTCATGATCACCATGATCTTCTTAATGATAACCATATCTCTCCTTATATAGACCACCATATCTATCACCTTGGTTACCATAAGGATCACCATTGTGATCATCATACCATTCACCTCGATCTCCATTCCCTTGCCATCTTGCACTTTGGTTCCGACCATAACCTCCGGGTTGTACTCTATCTCTTAGTGTGTTATAACCTTGTCTCCCACCAGTTTGAGATCCATCTAGTGTCTATTAGCATATGCTTCCTCATACTCTTCATAAAGTGGGTTGTGGTGGTTATCTTGGTAAGGCTCTTGGTTTTGGTTATGTGGTACATGCAAGTTAGAATGTGATGCATTTCGAAGTGGAGTTTGGTTTTGGTTTGTTATAAAAGATCGTTCCTCTTGTAGGGGATAATTTGGATGAATGGGGTTTTGTCTAACATTGTTTGGAGAGTTAGACATTTGGAAAAGTTGTTGTTGGTTTTGTGGGGCGGGGTTTAGATTGGCTCAGGGGTTTCATAATTCACATGCTTGCCCCATATAATGATCATTGAAGAATTCAAATTCCTATTTTATCCCAACCCATGAATATTATGAGTTGAGTCCTCTCTATTAGGACTCTCAACAATCACCATCATATCCTCTATACAATCCATCCTCCCATTCATATCCACTATCTTCCCATTCATATCTGCTAATTGCCTTGTGATTGAGGCAAAGTCCACCTCAACACTAAAAGAATTGTAACACCCAGCCCATTTGAACATTGGATTCACTTGCACTTTATGTGTAAGACTAAGAGTTCTTAATACGTAAGAAGGATGTTTTATGAAGTATTTTAAATGCACAATGGTTGTATGTTAAGTTTTGAAGTCCATCAAGTTGCAAAATAAAAGTCGGGGAAAGTTATTGTAAATTTTGTTAAGAAATTTTCATAAAATTTGGGTCAAATATATCGAAGATTTTCTCTCAATATATAAAGAGTTAGAAAGCCCCCGACCTACCAAATCGAAGGTCTATGAGTCTAGATTCCTGTAATACCCCATATATTTTAATACGTACATGACCAAGTTAACATCAATGGTGGTATTTAAACTCGAGTTAGTAAGGTGGTATTTGAGCTCAAAGCTTAAAGTGATGTGTTAAATTAAAGTAAAGGGATTACAATTTAAGAAAATGGAATAAAATAAGTGGGTGCTTGCTTGACTTAATTAAGCTGGTATGTGATAAGTAGGTGCATCACCTACTTAAGCTAAATGGATCAAGTTAGGTGTTTCACCTACTTAGACTAATGGACCAATTTGTGGCCCATGTTAAATGAAAGAAAAGGAAAGGAAAATGAGAAGCATGGGAAGCCCAAGTGATAAGATATTGCCCGGCACAACCCCTACGAGGCCATTTACTAGGAGCCAAGCTAAAGAACTCCAAGCCTTACAAGCCCTATTCATGAAAAAAGAGGCTTTGGAGACTATTGAAGAGCGTAGATCAAGGATCTACAACTTATGGATGATTGTGTGGGAAGAAGAGGTTGCTAGTTATTCTGCCTAAAGATGCGACTAGTGTAACACCCCGTATTCTGCATATACTAGTCCTATTCATATATTACTTGACATAGCCTTGTCGTATAGGTGAGGGACCAAGTTTCTTATATAAGCAATGATAGTTTAATGTGTATTGGGAGGTGCTGTAATGCCCCATTCAGTTCAGCACGTAAACGGCCAAGTTAACCTCAACAAAAGTATTTAAACTCGAGATGGTAAGGTTGTATTTGAGCTTAATATTTAGGGTGAAGTGTTAAGTTAAAGCAAAAGGGATTAGAAATTAGAAAATGGAATAAAATAAGTGAGCTACTTGCTTGACTTAACTAAGCTAGTAGGTGATAAGTAGGTGCATCACCTACTTTGACTTATTGACCAGCCTAAAGAACTAAGTAGGTGCATCACCTACTAAGACTATTTTGACTAGCTTAGAGGGCCAAGTACACCCATCACCCACTTGAATAAATTCTGGCCCAAAGAAGTGAAAGAAAGGGGAAGAATTGGCAGCCAAGGCCCAGTAAGGTTAAGTCCAACAAAGCCCATGTTAAATGGCCAAGTAGGTGTATCACCTTCTTTACATTTTGTGGCTCAAAATGAGCAAGGAAAGTCGGCCAAAGCAGTCCCCCTTTAAAGGGGTTAAGACCAGCTCATTTCACTCATTTTAACTTGGAAAAAAATCAGATTTTAGAAGTTCTTTCTTTCTCTCTCTCTTAGCTTCACATAGCAGTCATAAAATACCATTAGGGTTCTTAAGTATTCTCCCTCTTTTAAAGCTAAGTTGAAGGAGAGTTCAAGCTCTTGAAGAAGTACAAGTTAGGAGATCAAATTTTCAGAATTTGAGGTAAAGTTACTGCCCATTTTTGCCCCTTTTTATATACAAGTTTGATGGAGAATTTTGTATGTGTTTGTGTCAAGAACCATGGGGTAGTGATTGGAATCCTTGAGTTAAAATACTTTCTTATTATGTTAAAGGATGTTTGGGACTATTTTAGGAGCAGTTTTAAGTGTATATATATTTGGGACAGTTTGGTTGAACTTGTAAAAGGGTGTGTGAAGTTGTATTGAAGTATGGAAGGAGGGTGTGGTAATACACCACTTAATTGGGTGTTATGTTAACTTGCTGCCTGCACACCTTTGTATGTTATTTGGTATATGTTGTGAAGTCAGAAGAGTTTCAAGGGACCTTATGAGAAGGTCATACATTATATAGATATGTTTAGAGGAGAAGAGGTGAAAGGAACACTGTTGGTTTGATCAATTACACTCTACTGCCCAGTTACTGATTTAGTGAGATCAAGTAGCCCAAATTTGTTAACTAGCTACTAATACTAGTTTTGCCACGTATTTCCTTGTAGATAAATAATCTGAAAGGGGGAAGCTTAATTCGTTGTAATATATGAGCTACACAACAAGGTATGTAAGGTTTCTCAGTTTCATATTCCTTGGAATGAACTCTTATATTTGTGTTGTTATCGACAAAGTGAGTTTCCTAAGTGCTCTTCCTAGTAAAGGTACTTCAACAACAAGCTTTGTGATTTATTCTCTAAGCCAAATGAGGTTCATTGTGTCATATAAGCTCCTAAACATTACGTTGATGTTACGTTTGCTCCTTATATCATTGTTATTGCCTTAAGTGCATATTCACATGTCTTCTACTACTGGTCCATAGTTTTGAGCTCAATAAAGATTACAACCACCAAAGTAACAATCTCAAAGATTAAAGAAACTAAATGAAGTAATCTGTATATGTGTGGGTGGCAGCCCAGGGGTGAAAGCCTAGCATGGGTCGATCCCTATTTGTGTACTTATGGGTTGCCATCCTAGGGGTGAAAGCCTAGCATGGGTCGATCCCAATTTGTATATTTATGAGGGCAGCATCCCAGGGGTTAAATTGCCTAGCATGGGACTCCTCTTCTACCACTGATCATTTGGTCACATGTATCACATGCCTTACAATGATTATAAAGCAAAGAAGAGTAACCAAAAGAATGTAATATACATGATTTCACAAGTGTAAGCAAATCTGATCTTTTGTTCTTATTTACACGTTTATGCACTGATACCTAATTCTATTTGAGCTCTTGTTTACATATAGTTTACTTTATGCCTTACATATTCAGTACATTCTTTCATACTGACGTCCCTCATAAGGGATGCTGCATTTCATGCTGCAGGCACATGTATTCTGGCTAGTAGACCTCCCCAGTAGGAGCACAGGACACTTGGCTGCTGTTGGTGAGCTCCAGGTTGATTCGGTGCTTTACCAAGTCTTTGGTATATATTTTTTGTATTGTATAGTTAAGGGTAAGGCGGGGCCCTGTCCCGACCTAAACTAAGTTTGTCTATCTTGTAGAGGCTTTGTAGACCAATGTTAAAGTAAAGCTTAGTTATGTCTTTGCTCTTAACAATTGTGGCCTCAATGGCCAGATCGTGTACATAAGTTTTGGGCCTATCTATGTTGGTCTTGTTATTCAGGCAGCTTATCTATAGTCAAAGCTTCTTAATTGTCATAGTTATATGCATGATAAATCACAGGTTATAAGTTGGTTCTCTCGGGCCTTTAGGGTATCGAATGCCTGTCCATCTAAATGGAATTTGAGGCGTGACAAAAGTGGTATCAGAGCAGGCCATCCTAGGGAGTCTACGAAGTCGTGTCTATGTAGAGTCTTGCTTATGGCTGTGTTGTGCACCACATCTATAAATAGGAGGCTACGGGACATTTAGGAGTTGTTTCTTTTTCTTTATCTCTTAGATCGTGCAATAGAGCCAATGTTATAGCTTTATCGTATCTAACCTTTAAATTGTTTTCATTATAGAAAAAATGTCGGTTACTAGGAAAAGTAAGAGTACTGGTAAGCAAGTAAATGTGGCTACTGGAGAAGGGACCAGCAAATCACCACCTAGACGAGCTAATCAAAGTGAGGCTCAACATGTGTCTTCATCATGGACTTCCTCCACTCCTCCATCTCTAGAAGAGCTAAGGAGGGCAGCAGCACCCCAAGAACCACCTGTTAATGCTACTGACCATGATTTAAAGAATGCAGTCCAATTGTTGACTCGTATACTTGTTGGTCAAGGACAAGGGCAAGCAGGTCCAATTGCAGGTACTAGTGGTCCAAATAGGGAAGCTAGTGTGCGGATACATGATTTCCTTAATTTGGACCCTCCATCATTCATCAGGTCAGATCCTAATGAAGATCCGCAAGACTTTATTGATCAAATCCAAAGGACCTTAGATATTATGCATGTAGATGGTATGGAAGCAGTTGAGCTGGCATCATATAGATTAAAGGGTGTGGCTATATTGTGGTACGAAGCTTGGAAACAATCTAGGGGTATAAATACACCTTCAGTTAAATGGAAAGAGTTTAAAAAGGCATTCCTTGACCATTATCTGCCATTGGAGATTCAGGAGGCCCGTGCAACTCAGTTCTTAAATCTTCACCAAGGGAATATGAGCGTGAGAGAGTATAGTCTCAAGTTTAATTCTTTGGCCAGGTATGCTCCTAATGTAGTAGCTACTATGGAGGATAGAGTTCATCATTACGTGGATATAATGGATTCATATCTGGTTAGGGATTGTACTATTGTTGCTTTGACAAAGATATGGATATAGCAAGGAAACAAGCTTTTGCACAAAAGATGGAGGATCAAAGGCAAAGGAGAAGGACACAAGAGTTAGAAAGAGGGCAGTCCAAGAGGGCTAGATTTATGGGGCAGTTTACACCATCCCAATGTGAGTTTAGGCCTTGGTTTTCTATAGACCGCCTAGGCCATCATCTTCCTACTCTACAGCTAGCGCTCCACCTCGGTTTCAAGGGTCTAGGGCTAATTAGTTTGGGGAAAAGAGTGAGAGTCAAGGCTCATAAGTAGCGGGGTACCAAGAACAGGGAAGTACGAGCCAACCAAGACCTCCTAGATAGTCTTGTAAACAATGTGGAAGAAATCATCCAGGTATATGTTGGCTTGTAACAAATGCTTGTTTTTTGTGTGGTACACCAGGAAACATGATGAGAAATTTCCCTCAAAGGGGCATGGGTAGCATGGCACAACCTACTGGATCGGTTGCTGCATCATCATCATCGGTGCCTTCTTTAGGTAGGGAGCCACAGGTGCCTACAGGTCGTGGTAGAGGTGGTAGAGGAACTGCTAGTTCTAGTGGAGTTCAAAATCGTACATATGCTCTAGCGGATCGATAGAATTTGGAGGCTTCACATGATGTGGTTTGATAACGGGAATACAACAAACAAGAAGAAATGAAGGAAAAGATATGAGAATTAATAATTAGGAATTGAAATTATGGGCAACAAGGGGCTAAAACCCTCACCTCCCAATTGATTCCAACAACTAGATACTAATTCAACTCAACTAATCAAGGAAACCTAAATGAGATCCACAAGTGGGAAACCTTCGATTAATTAAGTAAAGAAGTTAAACTAACAATTAAGAGAGTCACCCTAATCACTCACTAATTCCTTAAGGGAATTACACTAAGCCTTACACTAGCAACTACAAGTTTAGAGTATCAATCTTCAATATGCAAAAACTAGTCTTCCAAATGAAGAAAAGCTACTACTTATACTAGGGAATCAGAAGACACTAGCTATTACAATTTTGCCCTTAATGAAGTAAGGGCCTTGTTTGGTTGCCTTCTTTTGGGAATTCTTGAATTCCCCCTTCCACCTCACTTTAATAGACCACCCACACATTGTATGCTTTCCTTTGGGATTCTTCAAGCTTCTCCAATGCTTCCCTTTTCATGAACATTGCTTGAAGGTCTTGGAGCTATTTAGCTTGACTACGTGTGAAAGGCCTTGAAGGATAAGTGCCATCCAAGATAGTACCATCCATGCTTTCCAATCTAGTATCATCCTCCCCTTCTTGAAAATGATTCGTCCTCGAATCCAATTGATCAACTACAACACAAGGAGAAAGATCACTAACATTGAAAACATTATGAACATTATACTCACTTGGTAAGTCAATCATGTATGCATTGTCATTTATCCGCTTGAGCACTTTGAAGGGTCCGTCTGATACTAGATTGGAAAGCAACCTTGGGCTTAGCTTTCCTTTTCGAACTTGTGGGAACCTCTCCTTTTGGAAATTAACCCACACCCAATCGTCCGGGTTGAAAATCACTTCCTTTCTTCCACGATTCTTTCGATTGGCCACCTTTGAATTGTTCTTTTCAATGGCCTCTTTTACCTTGGAATGAATGTTCATCATCTCCTTTTCTCTTTGTTCAGCATCTAGGCTCACAACAACATGGCTAGACAAAGGAGTCATAGTTAATGGAAACAAAGGTTTAAAGCCATAACATGCTTCAAATGGGGACATTCCAATAGAAGAGTGGAAAGACCGGTTATATGCAAATTCTATCAAGGGTAAATGGTCTTCCCAAGTGGTTGGGGTGCCCCTAATCATACACCTAAGCATGCTTCCAAGAGTCCGGTTGACTACTTCGGTTTGTCCATCCATTTGAGGATGACAAGAAGAAGAAAACATGAGTTTGGTACCAAGTGTACCCCATAGATTCTTCCAAAAATGACTAAGAAATTTGGAATCCCTATCACTAACAATGGTTTGAGGGACTCCATGCAATTTAAGCACATTAATGAGAAACAAGGATGCTACATGGGATGCATCATCACATTTATGGCATGGAATGAAATGAAATGAATCATTTTAGAGAACCTATCCACTACCACAAATATGCTATCATGTGCTCTTTTAGTCCTAGGAAGTCCTAACACAAAATCCATAGAAATGTCCATCCATGGACCACTAGGAGTAGGAAGAGGGGTATACTTACCTTGAGGCCGAGTCGTGGATTTGGCTTGCTTGCATTCGAGACATTGTCCACAAATCCGCTCCACGTCATGCTTCATCTTTGGCCAATAAAATGTTCCATAAGGATGTCAAGTGTCTTGGGTACTCCAAAGTGCCCCATCAAACCACCACTATGAGCTTCCTTGACAAACAACTCTCTCCATGAACTCATGGGCACACAAACTCGCCCATTCTTGAACAAGAATCCATCAACCAATTGGAACCTACCAACCCGCTTCCCTTGACTAAGACAATCAAAAATTTCTTTGAAATCGGGATCCATAGAATAGAATCCCTTCAAGCTTTCAAATCCCATCATTTTAGAAGCCAAGGTGTTGACCAATACAAACCTCCGTGATAGAGCATCCGCTACTACATTCTCTTTGCCTTGCTTGTAGTTGATCACATATGGAAAGGTCTCAATGAATTCAACCCATTTGGCATGTCGCTTGTTCAACTTGGATTGCCCCTTAAGATGTTTCAAGGACTCATGATCGGTCCTTATCACGAACTCTTTGTGCCACAAGTAGTGTTGCCAATGAGCCAATACTCTCACAAGTGCATATAATTCCTTGTCATAAGTTGAGTACCGAAGAGTAGCTCCCTTTAGTTTTTCACTAAAGTAAGCCAATGGTTTTCCCTCTTGCATCAAGACACCACCTATCCTAACACCGGAAGCATCACACTCTATCTCAAAAGCTTTATCAAAATTAGGTAGTTGGAGTAATGGGGAGGAACGCAACATGGACTTCAATGCTTGAAAGGACTTCTCTTGTTCTTCCCCCCACACAAAAGGTACATCTTTCTTGATCAATTCGGTTAATGGGGAAGCAATTGAAATAAAACCCTTCACAAAATGCCGGTAAAAGCTCGCCAACCCATGAAACCTTCTTACCTCAGTTGCGTTGGATGGGGTCGGCCAAGTCTTGATTGACTCCACCTTTTCTTCATCAACCTCTATACCACTTGCACTAACCACAAAGCCCAAGAACACTACCTTTTCAACACAAAAAGAACACTTCTTGATATTCGCGAATAACCTTTCTCGTAGCAAAACATCAAACACTTGTTTCAAATGGCCTACATGCTCTTCGATTGTCTTGCTATACACAAGTATGTCATCAAAGTACACAACCACAAACTTGTTGATGAAGGGTTTTAGGACATGATTCATCAACCTCATGACAGTGCTTGGAGCATTAGTCAAACCAAACGGCATCACAAGCCATTCATACAACCCAAATTTTGTTTTGAAAGCCGTCTTCCATTCATCGCCCGGTTTCATTCGAATTTGATGGTACCCACTCCTAAGATCAACCTTTGAGAACACACTTGATCCACAAAGCTCATCCAACATGTCATCAAGTCTTGGAATTGGATGCCTATACTTGATTGTAATCTTGTTCACGGCTCTACAATCAATGCACATTCTCCAAGTACCATCCTTTTTGGGAACAAGGATAACCGGTACGGCACACGGACTTAGGCTTTCTTTGATCAATCCCTTTTCAAGGAGTTCTTCCACTTGCCTTTGTAGTTCCTTGGTCTCTTCCGGATTACACCTATAGGCTGGTCGGTTGGGAATTTGTGACCCCGGCACAAAGTCAATTTGGTGCTCAATTCCCCTCAAGGGTGGTAGTCCCGCGGGCATCTCATCCGGAAATAGTTCATCATAGTGCTGTAAAAGAGAAGAAACAATACTAGGCAAAATGCTAGTATCTTGGTTAGCATGCAATAAAAGATTGGTGTTGACAAGGCACACTAAAAAGCGTTCCTCATCCACACCTTTTAGACAATTGTTTGGCTTGGCTATCATACACATGTTCTTCTTATTTTTAGCCAAGTCACTTTCCTCCTTTGGAACAATGGTGGAACTTTCACCTTCACTCTTCGCTTCTTCCACCCTTATTCTCTCCCGAAGCTCCTTCATAGCCCGATAGTCCTCACTCACTTGGTATGGGGTGAGAGGTGCAAGTACATATTTCTTACCGTCAATCACAAACGCATACTTGTTGGTCTTTCCATAGTGCACAACATCTCTATCAAATTGCCAAGGCCTCCCCAATAATACATGACAAGCCAACATGGGTACCACATCACAAATCAACTCCTCATTATACTTGCCCACACTAAATCGAATACTTGCTTGTTTGAGGACCTTCATCTCTCCACTCTCATTGAGCCATTGTAGCTTGTATGGTTTGGAATGCCTTCTTGTTGGAATTTGCATACTCTCCACCAAAGAACTACTCACCACATTAGTGCAACTCCCACTATCAATAATCAAAGAACACACCTTATCTTGGATCTTGCACCTAGCATGAAACAGATTCTCCCTTTGGTCAAGTTCTTCTTTGGCAAGGGCTCCCATAATTCTCCTCACAATACATGAAAGGTTGGTATTTACCTTCAACTCTTCATTATCATCAAGTAGGGGTTGCCCCCTTTCCATGAAGCAAGCAAAATTTACCCTCTCATCCAACCTTTCTTCCTCATCCCCCGAAGCAACTCTCTCCCTTTCACCTTTATCCCCCTCTCCCTCACTTCTTTCATTATGCTCATCTTCCTCATCGGTTTTATACCCATCAAGAAAAGCAACAATTGTCCTTCTATTAGGACACTCACTAGCAATATGTCCCCTCCCTTGACATCGAAAACATTGGATGGTAGAGGGTCGAGGAAAGTTGGTTTTTTCAAAGTTACCTCCTTTCTGCTTGTCATTCCCTTTGGCTTTGTAATCAACCTTGACATGAGTGTCTTGACCACTACCCTTAGATGATTCTCGAGGAGTTGGGGTCTTCCACTTATCATGGTTTTTACTCCATGAGGAAGGTGAAAAATTCTTGGCCTTGTATGTCTTCTCATCTTTCAAATCCATTTCGACCTTAGAGGCATCATGGAAAGCCGCTTCAAGATTCTCATAGTGTTTAAGTCTCAAAGGCTTCAAGATATCGGGCCTCAAGTTTGCCATGAATCGTATCACCGTATATTGCATATGCTCCTCAAGCTTGGACTTCATTCTCAAGTTCTCAAATTCATCATAGTATTCTTCAACACTCTTGGTATCTTGCCTAAGCATGTACACCTTCTTGAGAGCTTCTTGGTAGTAATCCGGAGTCAAATACCTATACTCCATTAGACCAACCAACTCTTGCCAAGTGGGTAACTCATAGAGATGACGACTCTCTCGTTCCCTCCTCTTGGATTCCCACCATGTGGAAGCATATCCCTCGAATTGAGTGAGGGCATACTTCGCCTTCAATGATTTCGAGATGTTATTAGTAAGGAAAATCCGTTCACTTTGTAGTTTCCATTCAAGAAATTCATCCGGGTCACTACTTCCCTTGAACTTTGGAAGTGTAACCTTGATCGTGTTCAATCCCCTATCTTGATCATTCCGTTCTCCATACCTAGCTCCTCTATTCCCCATCCTATCTCCTCTATTCCCATTGCGTTGACCTCCTATTCCTTGGTCCCACCCTAAGTCCCGAGGCTGGACCCCTTCCCTTGGCCCTTCATAGTCATCTCTACCCCCATGCTCCCAAAACTCATCATTATTGTGAACTTCATTCATGTCGTCATAGAGAGGATTTTGAAATTGGTGGTTTGGGTAGGGTGTTTGTGTGGTGTTTCGTGGAGGTGATGTGTAGGAATCATGTAAGGACGCATTTGATGGATTTCGGAGTGGAGTTTGGTATAAAACTTGGTTTGCCACAATAGGACGGTTCTCTTGTGGAGGGCGATAGGGTTGTGGATGCGGATGTGGATGTGGTGTTGGTTGCCTTGTGAAGTTTGGAGGGTTGTTTGTTTGGAAGGTGGGTTGTTGGAAGTTTCGGGTTCGATTTTGTGGAGGGTGACATAGTTGGTGAGCTTGCCCCGGAGTAATGGTGGTGGATTGCACCGATGCTCGCCTTGCCTCCTCATTTTCGACTTGGAGTGTCTTCCCTCTATTCTCATTTTCCACCCGTACCAACCTTTCCTCCATACCTCCTAACTTCCCATTCATTTCCGCCCTTTGTTTGGAGAGGTGTGCAAGAACCTCCATGAGGTTCTCCGAGCTCTCCCCAACTGGACTTGCACCGTGGTGGGACATGGCACCTACAAAACTCAACAAGCAAGGTTAGTAGTAAAAGGCTCACGTACCTCGTATGTAACTCTCAACTCACCTCCTGTGGCAACGTCTCAAAATTGATAGTGAACTAGCTCCGCTCAATCAACTCAAGGTCACCTATCCTTTGTGGAGGAGTGGATTCATGTGACTCTTGAAAGAAGGACGACTTGAAAGACTCTAACGGACTTGAATCAAGGAATTAATCAATGAAAACAAGACAAGAAAAGAAGAAGGAAGAAGCACGAAAGAATTCGGACTCAAGAATTAAGTAACAAAAGTAGGAGAAACTACTTGTTGTTGCTTAATTTGGAGAATCAAAGAGATGATTTGATGTTTAAAAAACTAGTTAACAAGTAATTAAAGATGTTAATTAGTTGTTAAATAGTTGAGAAATCAAAGAAAAATGAGTGTAGAAGAAGAAGTTTGAAGTTCCAACACTTAGAAAAAATTGGGGTCTTAAAAGTTCCAACACTTAGAAAAATTTTGGGGTCCCAAAATTTGAGACCCCTCAAAAAACTAAGTGTAAAAACCTGCAGAAATGAGCCCTCTGAAACTGTAGTCACGCGCTGACGTGGCGGCTGATGTGGCAGTACACGTGGAATTTTTTTTTTTTTTTAAAATTCCACTTGTGGACCCAACAAACATCTTTGACCACTTTGACTTGGAAAAGTTGGATCAAACGTACCTTTTGGCTTCTTCTTCTTCAAGATGTTCTTGATGAATATCAAAAACACCTAGAACACCAAG